>JAXCGZ010019002.1:0-132994 GCA_037179515.1 Halocaridina rubra | reverse complement strand
GTGGAGATGTTTCTAATAGTCAAGCTTGGGCCTTCTTGCACTTGTACCCATTCTCATTACCTTACATTTTGAAGAATTGAATTTCATTAGCCACTTTTCTGACCACTCATGCAGACTATTTAGATCGTCCTGAAGTTCTCTCCCATTGTTCTCGTTTTATACTTTCTTCACAATCTTTGCATCATCTGCAAACATATTCATGGCTGAATTTACAGACTCTGGTAGGTCATTTACATATACAAGGAACAAAAGTGTGATTACCTAATTGTGATTACCAAATTGTGTGTACGGGAAAGAGCCCAAAGCTCGTATCTTCCCGTCTCCTGATCAGTTCCATTTTCTACTTAGTGATACTTATCATACCTATCCTTAAAACTATGGATTGAGATAGCATTAACTACCTCCTCGATTAACGAATTCCAATTATCAAGTACTCTTACACTGAAAAAGTATTTCCTTACATCCTGCAAAGAAGTTTTCTTACGAAGCTTCAAACTATGACCTCTAGTTCTAGAGCCTGCCATATCAAAATATCGGTCCCTATCAACTCTATCATAACCATGAAGGAATTTAAAGACTGTTACCATATCCCCCCTCAATCTTCTAGCTTCGAGTGATGGTAAGTCTAATTCCCTCAGCCTCTCATCATAACTGAGATTGTGTATTTCTGGCACCAGTTTCATGGCATGTCTTTGAACTTTTTCAAGCTTAGCTATGTGCTTTTTCAAGTGCGGATTCCAAAAGGGGGCTACGTATTCGAGTTCTGGCCTCACATAAGCTACATAAATATTTCTGAACATTTCCTTGTCCATGTGCCTGAAGGCTACCCTTACATTTGATAAGAATGCATATGCTGCTCTTACTATGCCATTTATATGTATTTCTGGAGACAAATCTGCTAGTATGTTTACTCCTAAATCTCTCTCATTTTCTGTCTCTTGAAGTTGTACTCCAGCCACCGAGTAGTCAAGCTTGGGCCTTCTTGCACTTGTACCCATTCTCATTACCTTACATTTTGAAGTATTGAATTTCATTAGCCACTTTTCTGACCACCCATGCAGACTATTTAGATTTTCCTAAAGTTCTCTATCATTGTTCTCGTTTCCTACAATCCTCACAATCTTTGCATCATCTGCAAATATATTCATGACTGAATTTACAGACTCTGGTAGGTCAGTTACATATACAAGGAACAAAAGTGTGATTACCTAATTGTGATTACCAAATTGTGTTTACGGGAAAGAGCCCAAAGCTCGTATCTTCCCGTCTCCTGATCAGTTCCATTTTCTACTTAGTGATACTTATCATACCTGTCCTTAAAACTATGGATTGAGATAGCATTAACTACCTCCTCGATTAACGAATTAAAATTATCAAGTACTCTTACACTGAAAAAGTATTTCCTTACATCCTGCAAAGAAGTTTTCTTACGAAGCTTCAAACTATGACCTCTAGCTCTAGAGCCTGTCATATCAAAATATCGGTCCCTATCAACTCTATCACATCCATGAAGGAATTTAAAGACTGTTACCATATCCCCCCTCAATCTTCTAGCTTCGAGTGATGTTAAGTCTAATTCCCTAAGCCTCTCATCATAACTGAGATTGTGTATTTCTGGCACCAGTTTCATGGCATGTCTTTGAACTTTTTCAAGCTTAGCTATGTGCTTTTTCAAGTGCGGATTCCAAAAGGGGGCTACGTATTCGAGTTCTGGCCTCACATAAGCTACATAAATATTTCTGAACATTTCCTTGTCCATGTGCCTGAAGGCTACCCTTACATTTGATAAGAATGCATATGCTGCTCTTACTATGCCATTTATATGTATTTCTGGAGACAAATCTGCTAGTATGTTTACTCCTAAATCTCTCTCATTTTCTGTCTCTTGAAGTTGTACTCCAGCCACCGAGTAGTCAAGCTTGGGCCTTCTTGCACTTGTACCCATTCTCATTACCTTACATTTTGAAGTATTGAATTTCATTAGCCACTTTTCTGACCACCCATGCAGACTATTTAGATTTTCCTAAAGTTCTCTATCATTGTTCTCGTTTCCTACTTTCCTCACAATCTTTGCATCATCTGCAAATATATTTATGACTGAATTTACAGACTCTGGTAGGTCAGTTACATATACAAGGAACAAAAGTGTGATTACCTAATTGTGATTACCAAATTGTGTTTACGGGAAAGAGCCCAAAGCTCGTATCTTCCCGTCTCCTGATCAGTTCCATTTTCTACTTAGTGATACTTATCATACCTGTCCTTAAAACTATGGATTGAGATAGCATTAACTACCTCCTCGATTAACGAATTCCAATTATCAAGTACTCTTACACTGAAAAAGTATTTCCTTACATCCTGCAAAGAAGTTTTCTTACGAAGCTTCAAACTATGACCTCTAGCTCTAGAGCCTGTCATATCAAAATATCGGTCCCTATCAACTCTATCACATCCATGAAGGAATGTAAAGACTGTTACCATATCCCCCCTCAATCTTCTAGCTTCGAGTGATGTTAAGTCTAATTCCCTAAGCCTCTCATCATAACTGAGATTGTGTATTTCTGGCACCAGTTTCATGGCATGTCTTTGAACTTTTTCAAGCTTAGCTATGTGCTTTTTCAAGTGCGGATTCCAAAAGGGGGCTACATATTCGAGTTTTGGCCTCACATAAGCTACATAAATATTTCTGAACATTTCCTTGTACATGTGCCTGAAGGCTACCCTTACATTTGATAAGAATGCATATGCTGCCCTTACTATGCCATTTATATGTATTTCTGGAGACAAATCTGCCAGTATGTTTACTCCTAAATCTCTCTCATTTTCTGTCTCTTGAAGTTGTACTCCAGCCACTGAGTAGTCAAGCTTGGGCCTTCTTGCACTTGTACCCATTCTCATTACCTTACATTTTGAAGTATTGAATTTCATTAGCCACTTTTCTGACCACCCATGCAGACTATTTAGATCTTCCTAAAGTTCTCTACCATTGTTCTTGTTTCCTACTTTCCTCACAATCTTTGCATCATCTGCAAATATATTTATGAATGAATTTACAGACACTGGTATGTCATTTACATATACAAGGAACAAAAGTGGCCCTAAAACTGAACCCTGTGGAACTCCACTACTAACTCTTCTCCATTCAGACACTGAGTGTCTTACTATAACCCTCTGTTCCCTTCCTTCTAAGTAAGTTTTTATCCATTCCAAGACACTTCCACCTATTCTAGCCATTGCTTGCAGCTTCCTAATAAGTCTCCCATGTGGAACAGTGTTAAACGCTTTCTGGAAGTCTAGGAATATGCAATCTGCCCAGCCCTGTCTTTCCTGTAAGATTCGGCTTACCTCATCATAAAATTCTAATAAGTTTGTTACTGTTGATCTACCTTCTCTGAAGCCATGTTGCTTCACTGACATAAAGTTGAAAGATTTCAAGTGAAGAGAGATATGTTTCCTTAGTAGTTTCTCCATAACTTTGCAAACTATACTGGTCAAGGAAACTGGTCTATAGTTCAGAGCCATATCCCTCCTTCCCTTTTTGAAGATAGGTATCACATTTGCTTGTTTCCAGCATCTTGGAATCTCCCCCGACTCCAGTGACTCCTTAAATATGATACTTACTGCCACTGATATTGAGTTTGCGCATATTTTAAGTACATGAGGGGATATGTTATCAGGACCTGTAGCTTTATGAACATCTAAACCCATCAGTGCTTTGCATACCTCTGTGGCTGTAAGGTTGATGTTCTCTAATGCCGGTCCCTGACCTTCTATCTCTACAATCTGAGGGAGTGGGGTATTTTCTACTGTAAATACAGACTGAAACTCCTTGTTCAATTCTTTGCAGATCTCTTCATCCGTCTCAGTGATGCTTCCTTCCACTCTCTTTAGCCTTAAAACCTGTTCTTTTACCTTCAGTTTTCTTCTGATAAAGTTGTGGAAAAGCTTGGGATTTTCTTTAGCCTTCCTGGTGATGTCCCTCTCATAATCTCTCTCTGCCTCTCTCCTTTTACTTAGGTAGTCATTTCTTGCTCCTTTGTAGGTTTGCCAGGCATTTAAGTTTTTTCTCCTCCTATACCTTTTCCAGCATTTGTCTCTCCACTCCATAGCTCTTTTACACTCATTATCGAACCATTTCTCTCTGGCATGAATTACACCTACTTTGGTGACAGGTATGCAGCAATCTACTATCTTCCCATATTTCTCACAAAAGATGTCATACATTTCTTGTACAGATTTGTTGTAAAATAAGGTTCTCCAGTTAAGAATTGCAAAAAGCTCATTCATTTTGATGTAATCTCCTTTTGGATAGTTCCTCCTCATGTTCTCAGTGCCTCTACTCTCAGGCAGAATTTCTTAAATGATATACTCTATCAACAACACACAGTGATCACTCTTTCCAATTGGTGGTTCATACTCAATTTTTTCAATATCTAACACATTATCTGTGAATACTAGATCAAGTAGTGATGGCTCATCCCCACCCCTGGCCCTCTTTGGTTCCATTACATGTTGGTGTAGGAAATTCCATTGTACGCAATCTAGGAATCGTGACCCGAATGAGTCCTCATCACTGTGTGGGTCAAGATTTATCCAATCTATCTCTTTATGATTAAAATCTCCCATAATCAAAATCCTACATTTTCTCTCCCATGCCATGTTAACAACTGAGTTTATGACTTCAATAGTATGTATATGACATTCCTCTTAAACTTCTAGCCTATTTTGGTTCCTTGGTGGGTTATATACAACAGTTATTATAATGCTCTCTGACCCAGTATTTATGCGAGCAACAAGAAATTCCTTGAACTCACTTTCTATAGCCAAGTTTATTTCTTCAACTTGAATCCTTTCACTTATGAGCAGTGCTATCCCTCCACCAGTCCTTTGATCTTTCAACCCTTAATATTCTGAAGCCCTTAGGAAAAACTGTGACACTGTTTATGTCCTCACTCAACTTAGTCTCTGTAATTGCTACTATATCTGCCTTACTGTTGTGAATCCTATCTTTCAATTCTACTGCCTTACCAGCTAATCCATCAGCATTTGTGTATAACAATCATAATGAGACCCCATCCCCTGATCTACTGTCATTATCTTCTTTATCTCCCCTTTGTCTGGAAGAACTCTTAAATGAAAATTTTTCTTCTCTTCTTCATTTCTTTCCTCATTTATCCTTCTTGCCTCTTGCAACAAGTTTTTTTATCTTTCCCATCTCTTCCTGTGTTCTGTATCGTCTAATGAACACTTCTTTGAATTCTTGAAGGTCTTTTAGACTTTTTTTTCTCAACAATATTTCTCTACATTGTTCCCATCTCTCAAAGGTTACTTTTGTTGGTCTCGGCTTTCCTTCCCTCGAATATTTGCCTAGTTGGTGAATGTTTACAATATCCTCAGGACCACAAACTACTCCAAGCTTTCTTATCAGGTCTGCAACCCTAGCTTTATTTTCTTCAAGTCTCCCCTGCCATGTTGGCTTGTGGTATTCGCTTATGCCTGAGATTACCACTGTCTTCTCTTTATCAAGTGCCTGTTTAAGCAGTGGATTTGCCCTTTCCATCACAACGTCTTTCATTTTTTTGATTACTGTCTCTTTATAGTCAACTGTTTGTATGTTTTCCAGTGGCACCACCTTTACAGCCTCTTTTACTGCCACATTCCCCTTTAGTGCATCAGCAAAGGAAGTTTTCATGGCATAATGTTCCATATTCAGCTCCTGGAACTCTTTTCTAAGCTGTTCAATGTTTTCCTTAATCTGGACATTCCAAGCTGCAATTTCATCTCTCTCAGAAGAGAGCAGTGAACTAACATCTAATTCATTTAGGTTGTCATTCAGCTGTTTGTTTTTATCTTCTTGTTTAGAAATTCTTGTTTCTAGTTCACCCTTTTCCCCTTCCAGCTTCTTTATTCGTTTTTCTAGTTCCTTTCTCTCCTGCCCTTGTGCTTTATTTGCTTCCTCCAAAAGTCTTATTTCCTCTCTGAGTGTTTCATTCTCTTTCATTTCTCTATCCTTATTCTGAATTTTATCATCAAGGCTTATAACCATTGCCTCTAAATTCTTGATTTTCTGTTTTAGTCTCCTAATAGCTACCCCTCCTCCTGACCCATGAATGGGAGAGGTGTGGGACAGAGATGGCCTCATTTTTATATTTTCCCTCTCACAGAATATAGAAAGAAGAAGAGAAAGAGAAAAAAGAGAAAAAAAACTTTTATTTAGGCTTCACACAGAAATTTTATATCTTCATATAAGTGCTGTTTAGTGACTCAATGTATCTCTTTTCTGGTAACATAAGTCTTAACTTAAAAGTTTGACTATGGTAATTTGAGGATAAAAAGAAAATAAAATGCTAACAAAAACAAAAGCAAAAGTCAACTTTCAGGAAAATGCGAATTTGTATCTGATGAGACCCACCTGTTTCTGCTATATATTCTTCTTTTACTGATAAACTCACTTGCTAACCAAGAAATGTTATCACAGGATCAGACTTTACATTTAACTCAATATATTTACAAAATAAAAAATAGTAGAAGAGAAAGCTAAAAGAAAAGAAAAAAAAATGAAGAAAATAATGCAGCTGTGCTACTTGGCAACTTAACTCAGTACTGTTGACAGGTGTATTTTTGGTATTTATTTAAGTATTCAATTATTTCGTGTATCAAAGTAACTAACAAGTTAATATAAATGGGACTGATACTGATTTTAACAATATATGGAACCACAAGCTCAGGTAAACGGCTTAAGAGCTCTCCCCAATTTGCACAAAAAATTAGGTAATGTGATGTGATGGCTTCACCTCTGGCAACTCTTCTAAGTTTCCTTCAAGGCAGAACAGGACAGCTTCTTCTCTTTCCCCTCACGAAAATGCTCTCAATTTTTTCCTTTAATATTTTGGACAGTATTGTCATACAACAAATAAAAGATTTTACGCACAATACTCTGCAGGATTTCTTATTTAGGGAAACTGTGTTAAAGTTTTCTTTTAAGCACTTAGTCACTCAAAAACACCAGGTGTAATTACCTAATTGTAATTATCTAATTGTGTTTACGGGAAAGAGCCCAAATCTCGTATCTTCCCGTCTCCTGATCAGTTCCATTTTATACTTAGTGATACTTATCATACCTGTCCTTAAAACTATGGATTGAGATAGCATTAACTACCTCCTAGTTTAGCGAATTCCAATTATCAACTACTCTTACACTGAAAAAGTATTTCCTTACATCCTGCAAAAAAGTTTTCTTACGAAGCTTCGAACTATGATCTCTAGTTCTAGGGCCAGCCATATCAAAATATCGATCCCTATCCACTCTATCATAACCGTGAAGGAATTTAAAGACTGTCACCATATCCCCCCTCAATCTTCTAGCTTTGAGTGATGGTAAGTCTAATTCCCTCAGCCTCTCATCATAACTGAGATTGCGTATTTCTGGCACCAGATTCGTGGCATGTCTTTGAACTTTTTCAAGCTTAGCTATGTGCTTTTTCAAGTGTGGATTCCAAAAGGGGGCTGCATATTCGAGCTTTGGCCTCACATACGTTACATAAATATTTCTGAACATTTCCTTGTACATGTGCCTGAAGGCTACCCTTACATTTGATAAGAATGCATATGCTGCCCTTACTATGCCATTTATATGTATTTCTGGAGACAAATCTGCCAGTATGTTTACTCCTAGATCTCTCTCATTTTATGTCTCTTGAAGTTGTACTCCAGCCACCGAGTAGTCAAGCTTGGGCCTTCTTGCACTTGTACCCATTCTCATTACCTTACATTTTGAAGAATTGAATTTCATTAGCCACTTTTCTGACCACTCATGCAGACTATTTAGATCCTCCTGAAGTTCTCTACCATTGTTCTCGTTTTTTGCTTTCTTCACAATCTTTACATCATCTGCAAACATATTCATGAATGAATTTACAGACTCTGGTAGGTCATTTACATATACAAGGAACAAAAGTGGCCCTAAAACTGAACCCTGTGGAACTCCACTACTAACTCTTCTCCATTCAGACACTGAGTGTCTTACTCTAACCCTCTGTTCCCTTCCTTCTAAGTAAGTTTTTATCCATTCCAAAACATTTCCACCTATTCTAGCCCTTGCTTGCAGCTTCCTAATAAGTCTCCCATGTGGAACAGTGTCAAATGCTTTCTGGAAGTCTAGGAATATGCAATCTGCCTAGCCCTCTGTTTCCTGTAGGATTCGGCTTACCTCATCATAGAATTCTAATAAGTTTGTTACTGTTGATCTACCTTCTCTGAAGCCATGTTGCCTCACTGACAAAAAGTTGAAGGATTCCAAGTGAAGAGAGATATGTTTCCTTAGTAGCTTCTCCATAACTTTGCAAACTATGCAGGTCAAGGAAACTGGTCTATAGTTCAGAGCCATATCCCTCCTTCCCTTTTTAAAGATAGGTATCACATTTGCTTGTTTCCAGCATCTTGGAATCTCCCCTGACTCCAGTGGTTTTTTAAATATGATACTTAGTGCCACTGATATTGAGTTTGTGCATTTTTTAAGTACATGAGGGGATATGTTATCTGGACCTGTAGCTTTATGAACATCTAAATCCATCAGCACTTTGCATACCTCTGTGGCTGTAAGGTTGATGTTCTCTAATACCGGCCCCTGAGCTTCTATCTCTACAATCTGAGGGGGTGGGGTATTTTCTACTGTAAATACTGACTGAAACTCCTAGTTCAAGTCTTTGCAGATCTCTTCATCCGTCTCAGTGATGCTTCCATCTGCTCTCTTTAGCCTTAAAACCTGTTCTTTTACCTTCAGTTTTCCTCTGATAAAGCTGTGGAAACGCTTGGGATTTTCTTTAGCCTTCCTAGTGATGTCCCTCTCATAGTCTCTCTCTGCCTCTCTCCTTTTACTTAGGTAGTCATTTCTTGCTCTTTTGTAGGTTTGCCAGGCATTTATGTTTTTTCGCCTCCTATACTTTTTCCAGCATTTGTCTCTCCACTCCATAGCTCTTTTACACTCATTATCGAACCATTTCTCTCTGGCATGATTTACACCTACTTTGGTGACAGGTATGCAGCAATCTACTATCTTCCCATATTTCTCACAAAAGATGTCATACATTTCTTGTACAGATTTGTTGTAAAATAAGGGTCTTCATTCAATAACTGCAAAAAGCTCATTCATTTTGATGTAATCTCCTTTCGGATAGTTCCTCCTCATGTCCTCAGTGCCTCTACTCTCAGGCAGAATATCTTCAATGATATACTCCATCAACAACACACAGTGATCACTCTTTCCAATTGGTGGTTCATACTCAATTTTTTCAATATCGAACACATTATCTGTGAATACTAGATCAAGTAGTGATGGCTCATCCCCACCCCTGGCCCTTGTTGGTTCCATTACATGTTGGTGTAGGAAATTCCCTTGTACGCAATCTAGGAATCTTGACCCGAATGAGTTCTCACCACTGTGTGGGTCAAGATTTATCCAATCTATCTCTTTATGATTAAAATCTCCCATAATCAAAATCCTACATTTTCTCTCCCGTGCCATATTAGCAACTGAATTTATGACTTCAGTAGTACCTATTTGACTTTCCTCATAAACTTCAAGCCTATTCTGGTTCTTTGGTGGGTTATATACAACAGTTATTATAACGCTCTCTGACCCAGTATTTATGCGAGCAACAAGAAATTCCTTGAACTCACTTTCTATAGCCAAGTTTATTTCTTCAACCTGAATCCTTTCAATTATGAGCAGTGCTATCCCTCCACCAGTCCTCTCTGATCTTTCAACCCTTAATATCCTGAAGCCCTTAGGAAAAACTGTGATGCTGTTTATGTCCTCACTGAACTTAGTCTCTGTATTTTTTTTTTTTATGATTGTGACAACAGGACTGGCCAAAAAAAAATTATATAATAAAACAGCCCTCATCTGGCCTGGGCACGAAGAAAACATAAAGAAAAGAGAAACAGAGATGGAGAATGTAATGACTTGTCAGATGTGAAGGGATAATAAAAGATGTGTGATGAATATCCAAGAATATTCAGTGTAGCTGTAGGCATAGAAAAAGAACCGTAACTGAAGGAAGACTTAACATCGAACCGTCCTGGACAGACCTATTTAAGTTAAAAAAAATCTTCAGCTGTAGTATCGCAACGGACGGCTAGTGCCATGAGCCAACCTACTATATCTGCCATACTGTTGTGAATGCCTTACCAGCTAATGTGTGTGATTACCTAATTGTGATTACCTAATTGCGTTTACGGGAAAGACCCCAAAGCTCATATCTTCCCGTCTCCTGATCGGTTCCATTTTATACTTAGTGATGCTTATCATACCTGTCCTTAAAACTATGGATTGAGATAGCATTAACTACCTCCTCGCTTAGCGAATTCCAATTATCAACTACTCTTACACTGAAAAAGTATTTCCTTACATCCTGCAAAGGAGTTTTCTTACGAAGCTTCAAACTATGACCTCTAGTTCTAGAGCCAGCCATATCAAAATATCGATCCCTATCCACTCTGTCATAACCATGAAGGAATTTAAAGACTGTCACCATATCCTCCCTCACTCTTCTAGCTTCGAGTGATGGTAAGTCTAACTCCCTCAGCCTCTCATCAAAACTGAGGTTGTGTATTTCTGGCACCAGTTTCGTGGCATGTCTTTGAACTTTTTCAAGCTTAGCTATGTGCTTTTTCAAGTGCGGGTTCCATAAGGGGACTGCATATTCGAGTTTTGGTCTCAGATAGGTTACATAAATATTTCTGAACATTTCCTTGTCCATGTGCCTGAAGGCTACCCTTACATTTGATAAGAATGCATATGCTGCCCTTACTATGCCATTTATATGTATTTCTGGAGACAAATCTGCCAGTATGTTTACTCCTAGATCTCTCTCATTTTATGTCTCTTGAAGTTGTACTCCAGCCACCGAGTAGTCAAGCTTGGGCCTTCTTGCACTTGTACCCATTCTCATTACCTTACATTTTGAAGAATTGAATTTCATTAGCCACTTTTCTGATCACTCATGCAGATTATTTAGATCCTCCTGAAGTTCTCTACCATTGTTCTCGTTTTTTACTTTCTTCACAATCTTTGCATCATCTGCAAACATATTCATGAATGAATTTACAGACTCTGGTAGGTCATTTACATATACAAGGAACAAAAGTGGCCCTAAAACTGAACCCTGTGGAACTCCACTACTAACTCTTCTCCATTCAGACACTGAGTGTCTTACTCTAACCCTCTGATCCCTTCCTTCTAAGTAAGTTTTTATCCATTCTAAAACATTTCCACCTATTCTAACCATTGCTTGCAGCTTCCTAATAAGTCTCCCATGTGGAACAGTGTCAAGCGCTTTCTGGAAGTCTAGGAATATGCAATCTGCCCAGCCCTTTCTTTCCTGTAAAATTCGGCTTACTTCATCATAGAATTCTAATAAGTTTGTTACTGTTGATCTACCTTCTCTGAAGTCATGTTGCCTCACTGACAAAAGTTGAAGGATTCCAAGGGAAGAGAGATATGCTTCCTTAGTAGTTTCTCCATAACTTTGCAAACTATGCTGGTCAAGGAAACTGGTCTATAGTTCAGAGCCGCATGTGATTACCTAATTGTGATTACCTAATTGTGTTTACGGGAAAGAGCCCAAAGCTCGTATCTTCCCGTCTCCTGATCGGTTCCATTTTATACTTAGTGATACTTATCATACTTGTCCTTAAAACTATGGATTGAGATAGCATTAACTATCTCCTCGCTTAGCGATTTCCAATTATCAACTACTCTTACACTGAAAAAGTATTTCCTTACATCCTGCAAAGAAGTTTTCTTACGAAGCTTCAAACTATGACCTCTAGTTCTAGAGCCAGCCATATCAATATATCGATCCCTATCCACTCTATCATAACCATGAAGGAATTTAAAGACTGTCACCATATCCCCCCTCACTCTTCTAGCTTCGAGTGATGGTAAGTCTAATTCCCTCAGCCTCTCATCATAACTGAGATTGCGTATTTCTGGCACCAGTTTCGTGGCATGTCTTTGAACTTTTTCAAGCTTAGCTATGTGCTTTTTCAAGTGCGGATTCCAAAAGGGGGCTGCATATTCGAGTTTTGGCCTCACATAGGTTACATAAATATTTCTGAACATTTCCTTGTCCATGTGCCTGAAGGCTACCCTTACATTTGATAAGAATGCATATGCTGCCCTTACTATGCCATTTATATGTATTTCTGGAGACAAATCTGCCAGTATGTTTACTCCTAGATCTCTCTCATTTTCTGTCTCTTGAAGTTGTACTCCAGCCACCGAGTAGTCAAGCTTGGGCCTTCTTGCACTTGTACCCATTCTCATTATCTTACATTTTGAAGTATTGAATTTCATTAGCCACTTTTCTGACCACCCATGCAGATTATTTAGATCCTCCTGAAGTTCTCTACCATAGTTCTTGTTTTTTACTTTCTTCACAATCTTTGCATCATCTGCAAACATATTCATGAATGAATTTACAGACTCTGGTAGGTCATTTACATATACAAGGAACAAAAGTGGCCCTAAAACTGAACCCTGTGGAACTCCACTACTAACTCTTCTCCATTCAGACACTGAGTGTCTTACTCTAACCCTCTGTTCCCTTCCTTCTAAGTAAGTTTTTATCCATTCTAAAACATTTCCACCTATTTTAGCCATTGCTTGCAGCTTCCTAATAAGTCTCCCATGTGGAACAGTGTTAAACGCTTTCTGGAAGTCTAGGAATATGCAATCTGACCAGCCCTCTCTTTCCTGTAAGATTCGGCTTACTTCATCATAAAATTCTAATAAGTTTGTTACTGTTGATCTACCTTCTCTGAAGCCATGTTGCCTCACTGACAAAAAGTTGAAGGATTCCAAGTGAAGAGAGATATGTTTCCTTAGTAGTTTCTCCATAACTTTGCAAACTATGCTGGTCAAGGAAACTGGTCTATAGTTCAGAGCCATATCCCTCCTTCCCTTTTTGAAGATAGGTATCACATTTGCTTGTTTCCAGCATCTTGGAATCTCCCCCGACTGTGTGATTACCTAATTGTGATTACCTAATTGTGTGTGTGTGTGTGTGTGTGTGTGTGTGTAATTACCTAATTGTGCTTACAAGAAAGAGCTCTGTGCTCGTAACTCCCCGTCCCCTGGACGGTTCCAATTTAGTACTCAGTGATACTCGTATTTGTCCTTATAACTATGAATTGAATTAGCATTTATGTGTGTGTCACCAGGACGAGCAAAAGAAATTGCCCTCATCGGGTCTTGGCAAGAAGGAAGCAAAGCAAAGAGAAACAGAGATAGGGAATATTGTGACATGTCAGATGTGAGGGGATCGTATATGATGTGTAACGAATTGCCGTATGAGTTTTGGACTTCCACTTGGACTCACACTTTGTAAGATGACTGGGTGATCTCACCGCTGGTCATCACTGACGTGGGGGTTATGGCTCTTCCACAGTATGCCGCCACTGACGTAGGGCTTTTATGATTATCCCCTTCTAATGACACCACTGCCGTAGGGCTTTTCCTCCTACGTAGATATGTTTATAATTATGGTAGCGTGGTTACAAGGCACTGAACATTTGTACCTGATGGGTACAAGGTAAGAATGGACACGCAGTGAATCCTTTACTTATATTTATTCTAGAGTACAACACATCCGACGCCTCAATGCCCCTGTGCCTCAAATGGCCCAATGGCCCCCACCCTATGACTATCACAGTCTATGATCTATTCGTGCCCCTGGCAAACTGCTAACTAAGTGTCTCTGCCCTGGGTGGCTCTTTAAATACCCCCAGGGGCAGGGCGTGGCTTAACATCCAATTCTCCAATGAAATCAGTCAGATCTAGTCCTAGCTAATCAGCGCCAGGTTCAAAGTGGAACCCCTCCTACTTCCGGGGAGGAGTTATTGGGCATTTCTCCTGGGCAGTTTATGTTTTTCTTGTGGTTTAGGAAATGGCTAACTTCCTGTCCTTTCTTGCCCTTCTCGATGCCAGGTCCTCCATCTCACGGTTCCGGTCATATATTTCCTTGGCACTTTCTACAAACATTGTAATAACATATCCGTGCCCTCGACCAACCGTTTCCGCTCAAGATCTGTTACAAGTTTCAGACTCTGGCTTCAGCATGGCGGGCTGGCTTCAGCATGACAGAAGTCATACGACATCCCTCCCAACCAAAACTGAAATATCTCTTATTTCAGTCGAAGCATGGACTAGTTTTCCGGGAGCTCTTGGACATATCCTAGCTAACATTAGTTTAGAATAGAAATGGGGCCGAATTATTTAAGCTATTTTCTAAGAATTCCTATACAAATTACACAAACATAACATATAGAGAGTACCTTTACAGACAACTAGAGCATGCAGGGTCTATGTCCTTGTTGGAAATCTGAAATACAAACATATTCTTATATTTAAACAGTATAATCCCAGTGTGAAACTAACGTTAAACATTAATTAAGATCAACAAGTCAGTTTAGATCAAAACATTAATTTATCTACTTCTCTCGTTTTAAAAGGCAAAATTGAGTTAAGTACAGTAAGATCATGACTCGTTTAGAACATTAGCAAACAATTAAGTAGAGTATTAACGGGTATAAACAGGTAAAATGCAATAGATTACAACATCAACAGTAATTTCTATAAGAGACCCTACCGTCATCCGTTCTATTCCTATCATTATTAGGGGCATTGATTTGTCTTAAAATTAAGCCTTAAAAACTACTCCTGGAACAAAGCATGTGTTACTCTCATATTATATTATTATTCAGAGACCATTTAACATAAAAACTCAATGAATCTAAAGATTAAATCATAATTCAAATAATAAGAATGCTAAAACAAAACACTAATATTATTTAAGCAGAAAATAACTTATTAATCTTAGTTCACATCATACACTTTATCAATGGCACTTGCTCAACACTATATTTAAGGGAGACTCTGAGTTTGCGCTTAAAATTTTCTTAAAGCTAGCAAAACAAAAAAAATAAACATAAAAATAAAAATATTTTGTCTCCCCTTTTTTTTTTTTTTTTCTTTTTAAAATACCCTTCTTTCTCTTTTCACTAAAGTTCGGACATGTATAGGGATCATTTTTCTTTCTCATTTACGTGGCTTTTAAAGGTATTATTTAAAATATTTTAAAATATTTCTGCGTTTCTTTTCCTCTCTTTTTACTACCGTTATGACTCGTAGGGGGATCTCCTTGTTTCTGGGATTTCATCAAGATTACCTAGGTGTTTTAAAGTAGTTTAAAATTTTTATTCTTTTAGGACTGTCCTCCCTGTCTTAGGACGACTTTTACTTTCTCTGTCCCTTGCTCATGAATTCTTGCTAGGTGCGATTCCCCGGTCTCTCACGGGGACTCTTACGCTTTCACATCCCCCGCCCGTCCTCGCTGCAGGCCCAGGTTTGTTGCCATAACCCTGTTTCTTGGTTAGGCAGAGCAAAAAGGACCAGGAAGGGGCCCCACCTCTCGCGAATCCTTCCAGCCCGGCTTTCTCGTCCTGCCCTCGGCCGATCTTGACTAAGACCTCCCACGCAGGAGACCTGCAACGTCACAGCGTTACTATTTCTGTACGGTCATCCACACGTACCTTCGAAGTAGAATGCGGGATGAAAGTTTGAACCTATATCACTACCACAGTTGTAAGAAAGGTTCCCTATGACTTCAGGGTACCAACATTGGCCATACGTTGGTAATCGAGGCTATACTTTGCCTCCCCTGCAACTGCAAGTGATTGCAATCTCTATTCAATGGGCATTAGGGACTTGTCTGACGGACAAAATCTAAAGACTTTAGAACTTGCAGGTCGGGGCTGCCTAGGAATAGGGTGGTAATGGAAGGTATGTGTCTACACAACTAGATTATTATTCCAAGATACTTAGGACTTAGCAACTGCTACATAGCATTACTCTACTATAAACGTCAAAAAGAACAATCTTTAAATGCTGAGAAAAGCCACTAAAGAAACATTCTTATTAGCGGTGGCTACAGTAACATCAAGTATGAATTCAGATAAAAGATACAAATCATCAAGTTACTGCTGATTTCATTTCAAAAATAATACTTAGCAACAGGCCATTGAGAGATAGCAACGATATCAGTCAACACAATAACATTACTAATAATCATGATCTAAAAATAAGAATAATAAACAATAAAAATAAATATACTAAATCAAAAATATCAATATATATACAATGGAGACTGGCATTCAGAAGTAAGAACAGAGTTCTATACTTATTTTTTCATAGTGATGCTTATTCTAACACAGTCTCCTTTAATATTCAAATTCCTGCTGTCGTAATCAATGTATATATATATAGCATAAGTGGCAACTTGCTGGCTCCACAATTTGTCAATGGGAGTTCTATCTATTCTCTAAACAGTTGCGACATGTGGCAAAAATATTTTAGGCAAATGGCGGTACTACCGATATCTTATCAGTATTTATGCAATAACAGCATGCAACAATCTATCAACTGAAATAAAATGTAGGCACAATTATCGCCTAGCTTCGCTGGAATAAAAACAAAAAGGAAAAATCAAAGGCGGCAACGTCCTGTTAGCAGCAGGAGAGGCCTCTGTCCGTTTCAGAGTCGAGTGAAAGGTAGGAGAGAGAGAGAGAGAGAGAGAGAGAGAGAGTGTGTGACCTTGAAATACGCTGCGGTTTTTTCACTCACAAGTCAGCTGAGCTGGGCCTCTGTCTTTTACTTGTACTGAAAAATAAAAAATTGTCGCAGAGTATCTCTAATAATAAAAATAAATAAACAAATGAACGTGAACAAACGTTAGCAATGACTATCGATAGAGTCTTACGGTTATTGTCAGCGGCTATTCTCATTCCTGATTAAAAAAACGAAAGCAAAAAGAACTTAGTGTACAACTGCAAAACTGTCGAAGCATAAATCCATTCCTCTCTGTTTAATCTTTATAAGGACTTTACTGTAACAGCATACACATCCTTGTCTATAATGACAATCTCTCTCTTTTCATACTATAAATCAGAGGGTTAAGTCGAAGCACACACTCTGATGAAATTAAAGCAAAAAAACTAAAATCATATGTGACAGTATCCCTACTACTATCAACAAAAGTACAAGTATCCTTTTCTTAATAACTTCTTAAAAAGGACTTAAGTGTCATTAATTTTAACTTTAAAACTCAGCAAATAATCTCTAATAATCTCAATTATCTTTAATTAGCCCGATTGTAATCTAAAATTCATGAAAATGATAGGGATTAACCACGGCTATCTCCAGACAATCTTCTCAGAATCCTTTAAGTAAGATTTTAAAGATTTCTTCAATACAAAAAGAACTATAACAAAAACGGGTATCTAAGAATATAAAAAGTCTATCTCTGTGTATGCAATAATAAAAACAAAAAGTATATTTCATTATCAACAGTAAGGAACACATTTTGCTTAAACTTCAAAATCTCGTACGGAGTTGTACATAAACAATTCAAACATAAAACATATATTTTCTTTTACTATCTCGAATTTGACTTATATCTGCTCTCTCAAATACGGGATACAGCTGTGTAACATTCTTGTTGTCATTTCGTGTCAGCTCTCACTCTATGACCAAGCCGAAATAATTTTGATAAAACATTATCATGGCTAAAACTCGCAAAGTTTTACTTTATCAATCTAACATATCTCTTCAGGCAAATAATGTATATACTGCAGCTAGCAAAGAAAATAAAGAATCATTCATAGATTCACGTCCTTTATCACGTAACATCTATCTTGGAATCTCTCGGAAATCGAATAATAATCTCAATGGCGGAGTAGGGGACAAAACAAAAAATAAAACAAACTCGGCATTTCAACCATATCTGGGCAGGTGGAGAATTACCTTCTCATCCATATCCCTCACTAGATATTGCAACAGCGCATCACCTCCCATAAATACACTCTGATATGGCATGCAGAAGGACCTGGCGGAGCAGGGGAACGATCCTCGCAGACTCCCCAATCATGCTTCCTAACGGTGCTTTCCGCGATTTCACCCCCTAGAGCAACCCTCCCATTATACCCCCAGTCATTCATACTCACTCGCTGTCACGTTCGCTACATCACTTTCAAGACAATCATCCCCTTTCTGTAAAATTCCCTTTTTATTTACAACATGTTGGTTTTCCTTTCCCGGTCTCTCTTGAAGAAGAGTAAAGGTGAAATCTCGGCTGAGCCGTGCGGTCACAGTCTTCTCACCAGTCCTAAGTCCCATTCTAACGAACAAACAAACATTCTACTCCCTTGAAGCTACTTTTGGGTGACACTGAAAAACCTTCCCTATTCTAGGACAGCACAAACTACTCTAATTTACTCTTACTTTCGCCTGCATAGCGTGAAATCAAAAACTCATCTCTAACTAATATCACGAAAATTTCTTATTCTTCAAAAAGAACATGCCACACACGTATCGTAATGTTAATCCCTTCATCCTAACACAAAAAGAACGATCTGTCGTTTATGTCTTTCTCTCGTTAAAACATTACTCCCGCGGATAAAAACAAAGAAAAAAAAGAAAAAAAACTTAAAAACAGGCGCAATCGTAACACTCGATTTCGTACGCTTTAAGAAATTTATATAACAATGATTTTACACGTACTTTAAAATATCAAAGCTCAGTACAATTACTACAGATTCACAATAACGAGGTTGGAAGATCGAATGGTCACTTCCGCATTCTTTTCCCGAAAACCACACGTGTTCTATGAAACTCTCAAAAGCAGATGCACGTATATTTCTCACTATAATTGTTACGCTTTAGAAATTAATAGACTGTAATAGTGATTTCACGTGCATTAAATTTGTCAATTAAAAAAATCGATACATTCGCGTTCTTAAAATTCAATCTAAGCATTAATACAAATAAATGGAACGCACTTCCAACGCAAATTCTTTTTTTTTTTTTTATATTACTCAAATTATAACAAAAACGGAGGTTATTACTGCTTATAGCTATTAGTACAAATTATCCATGTTAGTAATGGGTACAGAAATTCTACTTTTATCAACTTATTAAGCGCCACACCCCTTATAAGCGGGTTGGCTGAGTCAAAGCATAATTACAAGATAAAATGGCGGCGTCCACCGACCTCAATTTCTTTTACTAATTGTCCCATTACTCACTGGATACAGATCACAAGTACTTAGCTTATTTTAAGGAGGTTGTCCTGAAAAACTTCATGACAGAAGGCAAGGAAGGATCGGGTTTTCCTTCTTCTCTTCGCGTAAAATCGTCGAATCGCCGTCTTCTTGGTCGGATCCGGCAACTTATACCTCTTGTAATGGGCATTTTCACTCAATGCTCCGGTCACACTTCGGCTTACTAAGAAATATCTCAGAAATAGTTCCTTCAAAGTTTTATAACATTCTCTATTTGACCACTCGTCACTTCTCATCCGCAGACCCAAGTATTTCAGGAAGTCGGTCGCGGGAATTATGGACAGACATTCGCGGTCTTTTATATTTGCGCCGTCGAGGTATAAAAATGAATTCTTGACTCGAGGCGTCTTTACAACCAGGGCACAGGGTGGGGGCTTGGCCGGCTGCGTTCCCGGTGTCACCACGGGGTTCGGAGCGGCAGGCTGTTCGTCGATGTTTGAGGCGTCGGCGTCGGCCAAGTTCCTTCTCGACGGAGCGGCGTCGGCGCGTGCTTGTAGGCGCCGCACTTGCTCCTCCAGTTCGAGAATTCTCCGGTGTTTGGCCTCGTCACTCATTTCTTGAATTGGGAGATGTTGGGTTTCTGCTTTTGCCATTCTTATTTTCTTTTCTTTGCACTGGTTTCTTCTGATATGAGTCTCTTTGTATGTATTCTTTTTTTTTTTTTTCCACACGTGAAGATCGTACCGCACTGCCACCACTGACGTAGTGGTTTCTTTTATCCCAGCGTACGCCACCACTGACGTATGAGTTTTGGACTTCCACTTGGACTCACACTTTGTAAGATGACTGGGTGATCTCACCGCTGGTCATCACTGACGTGGGGGTTATGGCTCTTCCACAGTATGCCGCCACTGACGTAGGGCTTTTATGATTATCCCCTTCTAATGACACCACTGCCGTAGGGCTTTTCCTCCTACGTAGATATGTTTATAATTATGGTAGCGTGGTTACAAGGCACTGAACATTTGTACCTGATGGGTACAAGGTAAGAATGGACACGCAGTGAATCCTTTACTTATATTTATTCTAGAGTACAACACATCCGACGCCTCAATGCCCCTGTGCCTCAAATGGCCCAATGGCCCCCACCCTATGACTATCACAGTCTATGATCTATTCGTGCCCCTGGCAAACTGCTAACTAAGTGTCTCTGCCCTGGGTGGCTCTTTAAATACCCCCAGGGGCAGGGCGTGGCTTAACATCCAATTCTCCAATGAAATCAGTCAGATCTAGTCCTAGCTAATCAGCGCCAGGTTCAAAGTGGAACCCCTCCTACTTCCGGGGAGGAGTTATTGGGCATTTCTCCTGGGCAGTTTATGTTTTTCTTGTGGTTTAGGAAATGGCTAACTTCCTGTCCTTTCTTGCCCTTCTCGATGCCAGGTCCTCCATCTCACGGTTCCGGTCATATATTTCCTTGGCACTTTCTACAAACATTGTAATAACATATCCGTGCCCTCGACCAACCGTTTCCGCTCAAGATCTGTTACAAGTTTCAGACTCTGGCTTCAGCATGGCGGGCTGGCTTCAGCATGACAGAAGTCATACGACAGAATTAGACTTACCATCACTCGAAGCAAGAAGGATGAGGAGGATAAGGTGACGATTTTCAAATTCCTTCATTTTTTTAAAATGTAAGAGTAGTTGATTATTGGAATTAGCTAAACGAGGAGGTAGTTAATGCTAACTCAATCCATTGTTTTCAGAACAAGTATAAGTATCACAAAGTACAAAAATGGAACATATCAGAAGACGGGGAATTACGAGCATGGGGGTCTTTCCCGTATGCACAATTAGGTAATTACGACTAGATAATTATGCACACACACACACACAAAAGAAAACACACACACACACACACTTATATATATATATATATATATATATATATATATATATATATATATATATATATATATATATATATATATATATATATATATATATATATATATATATATATATATATATATATATATATATATATATATATATATATATATATATATATATATATATATATATATATATATATATATATATATATATATATATATATATATATATATATATATATATATATATATATATATATATATATATATATATATATATATATATATATATATATATATATATATATATATATATATATATATATATATATATATATATATATATATATATAAGAGAATTCACAACGTACACCTTCGTACATTGTCAAATGATTATCTATTTAGTAGTGGATGGAGGTTATATATAATATTTAATATCCGCCTTTGGTTTATATTCACCAGAAAGGTTCAGTATCTCTGTGAAGTTTCCAGAGTTGCTGGAGGATGGACCCCAAGCATCCTTATCTCTGACCACTGCTCATTACAGTCAGAGTTGGCAGAGTAATACAATTTGGCATTTGCACATTCATAGAAGGATCTAAGTTATGTATGTAGAGAGCTTCTAGAATTTGCAGACGTCGAAAATGTTTTTCTGTATGTAGTATCTTCGTATTTTCCTCCAACATTTTCCTTGCGATGGAGGTCTGGTGTTCTTTCATCATATGATTTTTGGGATGTAGTGGGGTTGTAATCCCACCAGTTTTCACCAATTGTCCTGGTGTAAATTTCACTCTCTGTGTCAGTTCTTCTCACCTGAATTTCTAATATATATATATATATATATATATATATATATATATATATATATATATATATATATATATATATATATATATATATATATATATATATATATATATATATATATATTTATTGGTACCGTGGTAGGTGATAACAGATAAGCATCTTCTTTACATGTATTTACTTCTAGATTACACTTAATTCCTCAGCACTCCAATTCCTACATTACTTGTCATGATCGATTCCCAATTCCCGACCCCAAGGGGGACACTGCTAAGCTGTGGACGTGACTTCTGCCCCTGCTAAGGTCTGAACTCTAACTGACTGGGCTCTGTTGCTACTCGTGGAGGTCAGTGGGTATCAAGTGCGTCACTGCCATCCGGCACTTATAGGCATCTATGAAATGCCTTGTGAGGCTATAGGCATCTATAATATGCCTTACTACACTCCCCACCACCAAACTGAAATATCTCCCATATTTTGGACTAAGCATAACTACTTCCATGAGAGCCTTATAATTTTCTAACTATCATTATTTTACAAAAACGGGGCAGAACTCTCTAAGAAACTACCTTATGAAACTATTACAATCTCACACAATTATTACAGTAATATCAGAATTACTATGCAAATAGCTGACAAAGAAAACTCTTTTCTTTATAATAAGCATTGTAATTAGAATAAAAAAATCAAACTTAAGTATTCTCAATTGCAATATATAGCTAGTAAGCATTGGCAAAATTGCTTAAGAACAAAGCTAATTAAGCTATTTCATTAATCAAACAGTACATAATACATTTGGACATGATGTATGCAAGTACTTTTAAAACAAGACATTTGTCATGGTGTGAAAAGTTAAAAACATTCACAATTACAATATGTAATTACTATTCAAGGACAAACTGATAGGAGAACTCAGTGAACATAATATAAAACATATTCGTCTATGATCTTTCTTCACAAAATTCTGCATACCACCCATCAACCTAAGAACTAAATGAGGAGTGGATTCTTCTGTGAACTCAATGATCACAAAGATTAAATCATGATTCAAAACAATGATAATATTTAAACAGAAAACAACTTATTATGAGTTTTGCAAATTGTACAATTTATCAATGACACTTATTCTAGTAAACTTACATCTAAGGGAGACTCTGAGGTTTTTTATTTAAAATTATCTTAAAGCTAGAAAAAAAAATATATAAATTTTGTCTTTGCACATCGTGGTCAAAGACTGTGGGGACATTTTTTTTCAGTTCTAATACGTGGGGGAACATACTTTGTGATTTAACTAATAAGTTATTTTCCATACCCTTTCTTTCTCTTTTCAGTAAAGTTACGATATGTATGGGGATTCTTTCTTTTCCATTTTTCATTTCTCATTTTTTGGGGGGATTTTCATTTCCCCAGCCCCTTAGTAGGTCATCATTGCTAGGACTTGCAATCTCACTTCTAATTTCCCGGGACCTTCGCCTGACAACTTTGAGGTAGGTCAGGGTTGCAACACGTACAACTAATTCTCTTCTTATCTGGAGACTGGCCTGACAAAGGGAGAGCGTCGATGCATCAACCGGATCAACCGGAACCCCTCCCGTCCGCTTTCATACGACTGTTGAGGTAGTCCTAAGATCATGACCGCCTCTCAAACTCAAAACAAACAAACAAACAAACAAACTTTATTTCCATTTCAATACAATGGGTATTCGTCAGCCAGGGCAAGCCCCAACCCCCCACTGTGGTGTCCAACCACAGCAGTTACTGCCAGTAAACAGCTTAAACTCTCGGTCTTGGACGAGAACTGATCTTTCAGCCTCGTGAATGCGAAGCCAGCACGTTACCACTATACTAGTCAGCAGGCTTGTACATAGCCTGAAGTAGATTCCAAGGCCGGAATTTAGAACCTAATGTCGCTAATACAAATGCAGAAAGAATGCATATGATCTCTGCACACAACAAAGACCTTTTGTCTGCATCCAGAGGGTATACTTCGCCTCCCTGCATCTGCAGGCACATGCAATCTCTCCCATGGGTCAAAGGGACTGGTCTGTGAAAATAAAATTGGAAAATTGCAGGTTGGGGCTGCCTGGAAATAGGGTGGTAATGGTAAGTATGTACCTACACCATTAGATTATTATTCCAAGATACTTAGGACTTAGTTGAGTAATTGATACATAACATTAGTCTACTATAGATATAAAAAAGAACAGTCATTAAATGCTGAGAACAGCCACTAAAGAAATACTCTTATTAGCAGTGACTACAGTAACATCAAGCATGAATTTAAGATAAAAGATACAAATAATTTGGTTACTGCTGATAGCATTTACTAAAATAACACTTATGCAAAAGGCCAAGGAGTGATAGCAACAATAACATTCAACATAATAATAACAATACTACTCAGGAATAGCAGCGCATATGCAATTGAGACTGGAATTTCGAGGAAAGAACAGAGTCTTACACTCATACTTCACAACGATGCTCTTTCTAACACTGTCTCCTTTAGCTATTCGAATTCCTGCAGACATAATATGTATATATATCTGTATATATATAGGAGCATAGTCATCAACTTTCTGGTTGCCCAATTTGTCACTGAGAGCTTTATCTATTTTCTAAGACAGTTGCAATATGTGGCAGAAAAACTCATGCAATAATCAGTTCCACTGATGTCTTATCAGTATTTATGCAATATCAGCATGCAAAATCTTATCAACTGAAATAAAACTTGGGTACACTTATCATCTAGCAAATTTGCAAAGAAATCTAAAAAGAATCATTGATCATAATACTCTGTCAACATATAGAAATAACATTGTCCAGTATGTAAAGGGTAAAAAAAAAAAAAGGTATAATATTCGCTTATAAGGCCCTTTTTTATGACTTAAAAAGGGACAGAGCACAACTGCAATCATTTTCCAACATCTAGGGAAGAGCAAAGACAAAATAACTTAGTGTACAACTGCAGAAACATCGAAGCATAAATCCATTCTTTTCTGTTTAACATTGCAACGGACTTTACTGAAATGAGCATACACATCCTTGTCTATTATGACAATCTTTTCTCTTTTTTATAAATCAGAGGGTTGAGTTGAAGTACACACTCGCTATAAGTCAACATACCCCTGATGAAATCAAAGCAAAATACTACAATCATGTGTGATAATATCTCTACTACTATCAATAGAATTCCAATTATCCTAATTAGCTCAATTGTAATTATAAATTTCATGACAATGATAGTAATTAACAATAATTATCTCTAGATAAGCTTTTTCAAAACCCTTTACTTATAATATATCATAGGGATAAAGATATTAAAGATGATTCAATACAAAGAAAAACTAGATAATAAAAACGGGTATTTGAAAAATTATGAAAAGTTTGTCTCTGTGTATGCAGTAATAAAATAAAAAATCATATTTCATTTGCAACATTAAAGAATGCATTTTGCTTAAGTTCCATACTCTCTTAAGGAGATGTACATGAAAATTTAATATATATATATATATATATATATATATATATATATATATATACATATATATATTTATAATTATATATATATATGTATATATATATATATATATATATATATATATATATATATATATATATATATATATATATATATATATATATATATATATATACATATAATTATTGTTAATTACTATATATATATATATATATATATATATATATATATATATATATATATATATATATATATATATATATATATATATATATATATATATATATATATATATATATATATATATATATATATATATATATATATATATATATATATATATATATATATATATATATATATATATATATGTAGTAATTAACAATAATTATATGTATATATATATATATATATATATATATATATATATATATATATATATATATATATATATATATATATATATATATATATATATATATATATATATATTTATTTATTTATATATATATATATATATATATATATATATATATATATATATATATATATATATATATATATATATATATATATATATATATATATATATATATATATATATATATATTTATTATATATATATATATATATATATATATATATATATATATATATATATATATATATATATATATATATATATATATATATATATATATATATATATATATATATATATATATATATATATATATATATATATATATATATATATATATATATATATATATATATTCCTCTACTAACTCAAATTAACATTTTTCAAGTGACCATTCAACAGAACTACCTCAGGAGACAGGGGGGAGTTACAAATTTTTCTCCTTTGCTTACTTGCAATCCAGGAGCTACTTAACTAACTTCTTTCTTTACTCTCTTTCCTTTTCCTACCCAAAAATACTGCCCAATATCTGTCTTCTGGCCTTCAACTGGCTAGCTTTCACTAGGAGATTTGTGTGTAGGAGTTGTTCCTCCCCTGTCTCTTCGGTTCTGGATCAACTTCGTCTCTTTCAAATACAGGGAACGGCTGTTTGACATTCTTGTTGTTATTTCTTGTGAATTTACACTCCCTTCTTCATGACCAAGCTGAAATAATTGTGACAAACATTATCATGGCTAAAACTTCCAAAGTTTTACTTTATCTATCTAACATATTCTTTTGGACAAATAATGTATATACCGCAGCTAGAAAGGAAAATGAATCATTCATAGATTCATGTCCTTTATCACATAATATCTATCTTGGAATTCTCAGAAATCGAATAATAATCTTATTGGCGAGTAGGGGACGAAACAAAAATAAAACAAACTTGGCATCTCAACCATATATGGGCATGAGGAGAATCTCTTTCTCAACAATATCCCTAAATAGATATTGCAACAGCTACATCACCTCCCATAAAAATACACTGATATGGCCTGCAAAAGGACCCGGTGGAGCAGGGGAACGATCCTTGCAAACTCTTCGCTATCATGCTTCCCCAACAGTCTTTCCCGCGATTTCACCCACGAGAACAACCCCCCCATTATACCCCCAGTCAGGCATACCCATTCCATCATTGATTCTTTCTTGTTGTTATTTTCCATTGATGCTAGGCGATAATTGTGCCTACACTTTATTTTAGTTGATACATTTTTGCATGTTGTTATTGCATAAATACTGACAAGACATCAGTAGTACTGATATTTGTATATATATTTCTGTCACATATTGCAACTGCTTAGAGAAGAGATAAAACTCCCACTGACAAACTGGGCAACTAGAAGTGAGGAATAAGCTCCTATATATATATACGTGCTAGTATATATATTTCATAACCTCAGGAATTCGAATAACCAAAGAGACAGTGTTAAACAGAGCATTGTTGTGAAGCATGAGAGTAAGACTCTGTCTACCTTGGAATACCTGTCTCCTTTGCATGCGCACTGTTATTCCTGAATTGATGTTTTTATTATTTTAGTTTTTTTGATTATCATTAGCTACTGTGAACGTATTTTGTTCTTCTTGCTACTCTCATTTTGTGGGCTGTTATTGTTGTCACCACTCCATGGCCTTTCGCAAATTATTATTTTCACAATGCAGTCAGCAGTAATGAAATGACTAGTGATTGTTTTGGGTTCATAATTTTATGTGATGGCAGTCACTACTAATAAGAGTATATCTTTAGTGGCTGGCCCAGTGTTTAATACTTGTTTTCATATAAACGGAATAAAGTAAAATCATGCGTAACTAAATTACTTGTAATTCCACTAACTGATTAATGAATTGTGGATACCTATCCGAACAGTGTAGATATATGTGCAAGTAAAAAACGTATTTTCAGGCAGCCCTGACCTGCAAATTCTAAAGTCATAAGTTTCTTTTTGTTTTCTCTCAAACGAGTCCCTGTTGCCCATTGAATAGAGACTGCAAGTGCTTACAGTTGCAGGGGAGGTGAAGTATGGCCTCAGAATACCGATATATGGCCATTGTTTGTACCCAGAAGTCATATGAAGCCTTTCTTGAAGCTGTATTAGTGACATTAGGCTCTAATTTTTGTCCTGAGAATCTACTTCAGTGTGAGCGTGTTTTTCAGCTACTGAAGTGAGAGGCGCTGTGGCATTGCAAGTATTCGTAAGAGGTGGTTATAGTCAAGAGCCACCTAAGGAAATGAACGAAGCTGGGTGGGAGGGGTTCTGGTTAAGCTGGATGATGCATCAATGCCCTCCTTTTTTGCTTTGCCTTTCTCCAGACAAGAAGAGGATTCGTGGTACGTGCACAAACCCGGACCTGCAAATGAAAACGACGAGCAGAGGATCGAAAATCAAAAGAAAATAGGAAATATATAAGACAGCCTAGCAAAGATTTCATGAGCAAGAGAGAGAGAAAATCGAGATTCTTGAATTCTGAAATCACCGTAGAAGCCACGTAAACGAACTGATGAGAAAACGGGATAAGAGAAAACCACCATCGTCCTTGACAGCGCCTGGAGGACACGAAGAAAGAAATGTTCCTCAAAGAACGAAAAAAAAAATTGTTTTAATTCCTTATTTTAAGACAAATCAATGCCCTATAGTAGTATGATAGGTATAGAAATTATAGGATGAGGTTTCTTATAATAATTGCCATTTAATGATTGTGCATGCTGAATCCTACATTTAAAGTAGTATGTTATTAACTATTGCAATTTGAAAATTCATACATACTTATGTTCTATATAATTTGTTTACTAATGTTCTATATAATTTGTTTAATGTGATCATACTGATTTCACTTGGACTGTTGTAACCTTGTTGCCACTGCATCATAAGTACATATTGCAATTAGAATGTTAAATCTTAATTTTTAATTTTTTTTATTACCATTGGTTATTAAATTTACAGTAGCAAGGGCGTTGTATGACCCCAGGTCCTAAGTAAGATTTTTTCAGCACGAGTCATCACAAAGATCTGCATACCGCCTCACAACCTAGGAATTAAATGAAGGAGTGGATTCCTCTGCGAACTTAATGGACGCAGAGATTAAATCATGGTTCATATTTTACAGTAATTACACACAACCAAACTATGTATTTTTTGAAAAAAATAGATGAAGTAACGTAATGAAAAAAAAAATGGCTTTTGATCTTAGTTAATGTTTGATAATGCTTAATTATATATTGGAATCATAATGCTTAAGTTTATTTCTTATATTTTCTTAGTATATGAATATGTTTGTATTAATATTTCCCAAAGGAAATAGATGCTCTGCATGCTCTAGATCGTTCAGATAGGAGTTCTTTCTTAAGATTATTATTAAGCTATAGGAATAATGCTATGTTCCTGTAATCTGTTTAGAATTTCGTAGAAATAGGAATTCTCAGACGATAACCTAAATAATTAGGCCCCGTTTTTGTTGCAAAATAATGTCAATTAGGATATATAGAAAAAGCTCTCAGAAGATAGACAATGCTCCCGCTGAAATAGAGAAATTTCAGTTTGGCGGTGGGGGGATGTCGCATTGTCTGAAGTCTTGCTGAAGTTATATGAAGTCCTGCTGAAGTCAGGACCTGAAACCTGTAACAAGTCCTGAGGAGAAACGGGCGAGGTTAAAGATCAAGGATGAAATTGAATACTCTCCCAAGTGTTGTTCTTGGGTACAGGCAACGTTTTTCCTAGGTGTCAACAAGATAAATGGTTGGTCCCATGGAACTAAAATCTGGCATCAAGTACCTCTAGAGGACGGGAAGGACAAGGGATCCTCTGTTCCCAAAACCACAAGAAATCCTCAGTTCCCAAAATTACAAGAAATGCAAACATTTGACTCGTACATATGTACATGCCCTGGAGAGATGCCCAATAGCCTCAGGCAATTTAGACCCTCTTCTGCCCAATAGGCTTGTTGAAATAGCCCCTCTCCAAAGAGGAGGGACTCCCCTTTGATCCTGAAGCCTATTGGCAAAACTGTACAAGATGACACGCCCTGCCCTTTGGGGTACTTAAAGAATACCCGAGGTAGTCAGAGAGTTGGAGTTTTAGTCAGTACTTTCCCCGGGGCACTAATAGATCAGAGATTTTTATAGTCATAAGGGTTGGGGTACTGAGGCGTCGAATATGTTGTACTCTAAAATAAATTAAGTTAAACAAACCACTGCTTGTCCGTTCTTACCTTGCACCCTTCTGGTATTAATATTAACGTATTGATTAACACTACGACACAGTCTCTTTGGCTATTCGAATTCCTGCAGTCATAATATATATATATATATATATATATATATATATATATATATATATATATATATATATATATATATATATATATATATATATATATATATATATATATATATATATATATATATATATATATATATATATATATATATATATATATATATATATATATATATATATATATATATATATATATATATATATATATATATATATATATATATATATATATATATATATACAAATATATATATATATATATATATATATATATATATATATATATATATATATATATATATATATATATATATATATATATATATATATATATATATATATATATATATATATATATATATATATATATATATATATATATATATATATATATATATATATATATATATATATATATATATATATATATATATGAAGGTGGAAGAGAAAAAGAGGGCTTTTGAGGAATGGCTGCAGTGTAAAAGTAGGGAGAAGTATGAAAGATATAGGGAGAAAAATGTGGAAACCAAGCGGAAGGTAGAGGAAGAGAAGAGGTTGGCAAATGTTAGGTGGGGACAGGATTTTAGTAGGTCATATGAGGAGAATTAAAAGAAGTTTTGGAAAGAAGTGAAGAGAGCAAGGAAGGGTGGATCGAGGATGGAAGAGACAGTGAAAGATGTGAATGGACAGATGGTAAGAGGGAACGATGCAAGGAAAAGATGGGCAGAATATTTTGAGTGCTTGCTGAATGTTGAGGAAGATAGAGAGGCAGCTATAGTGGCAGTGGGAGGGGTTCAAGGGCCAGTAATGGGAGATGAAAATGAGAGAGAGATTACAAGAGAGGAGGTGAAAAGGGCATTGTATGAAGCGAAAGCAGGTAAAGCACCTGGAATGGATGGTGTGAGAGCGGAGATGTTGAAAGAAGGGGGTGTGACTGCATTGGAATGGTTAATGAGACTGTTTAATATATGCTTTATGTTATCATTGGTGCCAGTGGATTGGGTGATTGCCTGTATAGTGCCCCTATACAAAGGTAAGGGAGATATGTATGAATGCAGTAATTTTAGGGGTATAAGTTTGTTGAGTGTGGTAGGAAAAGTGTATGGTAGGATACTGGTTAATAGGATTAGGGATAAGACAGAATATGTGATCGCGGAAGTGCAGAGTGGTTTTAGGAGAGGTAGAGGTTGTATAGATCAGATTTTTATAGTTAGGCAGTTATGTGAGAAATATTTAGCAAAGGGTAAGGATGTGTATTTTGCATTTTTGGATCTGGAGAAAGCATATGATAGAGTTGATAGAGAGGCTATGTGGAATGTTTTGAGATTATATGGAATCAATGGTAAATTGTTGCATGCAATGAAGAGTTTGTATGAGGGTAGTAGAGCTTGTGTTAGGGTAGGGAATGAAGTGAGTGAGTGGTTTCCAGTGAGTGTGGGACTGAGACAGGGATGTGTGATGTCACCATGGCTGTTCAATTTGTATATTGATGGAGTTGTAAGAGAGGTGCATGAGCGAGTGCGTGGTCGAGGTTTGAGAATGGTAGATGGGGATGATAACGAGTGGGAGCTGAATCAGTTGCTGTTTGCAGATGATACTGTGGTGGTGGCAGATTCAGAGGAAAAGCTGTGTCAGTTAGTGTCAGAATTTGGAATGGTGTGAGAGAGAAGGAAGCTGCGAGTGAATGTGGGAAAGAGTAAGGTTATGAGGTGTACAAGAAATGAGGATGGCGCTGAATTGAATGTTATGTTGAATGGAGAGACACTTGAGGAGGTTAATCAGTTTAAGTATTTAGGCTCGGTTATAGTTGCAAATGGTGGAGTGGAAGCAGATGTGTGTCACAGAGTGAATGAAGGATGTAAAGTATTGGGTGCATTGAAAGGAGTGATGAAGAATAGAGGGTTGGAAATGAATGTTAAGAAAGTTTTGTATGAGAATGTGGTTGTGCCAACTGTGATGTATGGATCAGAGTTATGGGGTATGAAGGTAAGTGAGAGACGGAAACTAAATGTGTTTGAGATGAAATGCCTGAGGAGTATGATTGGTGTATCTCGATTGGATAGGGTTAGGAATGAAGTGGTGAGAGCAAGAACGGGTGTGAGGAGAGAAATTGCAGCCAGAGTAGATATGAATGTTCTGAGATGGTTTGGCCATGTGGAAAGGATGGATGATGAAAGGCTGCTGAAAAAGGTGATGAATGCGAGAGTTGATGGGAGAAATGCTAGAGGGAGGCCTAGGTTTGGATGGATGGATGGAGTAAGGAGAGCCCTGAATGATAGGAGGATGGATGTGAGGGAAGCAAGCGAGCGTGCTAGGAATAGGAATGAGTGGCGAGCGATTGTGATGCGGCTCTGATGGGCATCTGCTGTTACCACGGGGCTGCATCTTACAGAGATAGCCTTGTGGTAGGGGCAGTAGGAGGAGCTGGCAGCTGTGAAGTGACACAGGTTGTGGAAGAGCCGGGAGGATGGGCTGTGGCACTCCAGCAGTGCCATCTGAACGGTCGCTAGCTCCCTCGTCATTGCCCATAGAGCAAAGTAATCCCCCTATTTGTTTTCCCTTCTTGATGTCGGCTACCCTTTCAATTAAAGGGGAAACAGCCAAGGTATATGTATGTATAAATATATATATATATATATATATATATATATATATATATATATATATATATATATATATATATATATATATATATATATATATATATATATATATATATATATATATATATATATATATATATATATATATATATATATATATATGAGCATAGTCATCAACTTTCTGGTTGCCCAGTTTGTCAGTGGGAGCTTTATCTATTTTCTAAAACAGTTGCAATTTGTGGCAGAAAAGCTCATACAATAATCAGTTCAACTGATGTCTTATCAGTATTTATGCAATATCAGCATGCAAAACTTGTCAACTGAAATAAAACTTGGGCACATTTATCATCTAGCAAATTTACAAAGGAATCTAAAAAGAATCAATGATTATAATACTCTGTCAACATAGAGAAATACATGGGTCAGTATGTAAAGGGTAAAAGACGAGAGAGAGAGAGAGAGAGAGAGAGAGAGAGAGAGAGAGAGAGAGAGAGAGAGAGAGAGAGAGAGAGAGAGAGAGAGAGAGAGAAATATATTTTCCTTAAGAAAAAATAAACATATAATTTTCGCTTATAGGGCCCTTTTTGTGACTTGATTTTCTGCCCAAACTATACAATGGGACAGAGCGCAACTACAACCATTTTCTAAGGTCTAAAAAACAGAATAAAACAAAATAACTCAGTGTACAACTGAAGAAACATCGAAGCATAAATTCATTCTTTTCTGTTTAACATTGCAAATAACGTTAGTGAAATAAGCATAAACATACTTGTCTATGACAATCTTTTCTCTTTCTATAAATCAGAGGGTTGAGTTGAAGCACACACTCGCTATAAGTCAACATACCTCTGATGAAATTAAAGCAAAATACTACAATCATCTGTGATAATATCTCTACTGCTATCAACAAAATTACGATTATTTTAATTATCTCAATTGTAATTATAAGTTTCATGACAATGATAGTAATTAACAATAATTAACTCTAGCTAAGTTTTTCAAAATCTTTTTTTAATTATAATATATCAAAGGGGTAAAGATATTAAAGATTTTTCAACATGAAAATATATATATAAAAAAAAAACGTATCTGAAAAGAATATGGAAATTTTGACTGAGTATGCAGTAATAAAATTAAAAATACTATTTCATTCGCAACATTAAAGAAGGAATTTTGCTTAAGTTTCATAATCTCTTAAGGAGTTGTACATGAAATATTAATATATATATATATATATATATATATATATATATATATATATATATATATATATATATATATATATATATATATATATATATATATATATATATATATATATATATATATATATATATATATATATATATATATATATATATATATATATATATATATATATATATATATATATTTTCTTCTACTAACTCATATTTTAATTTTTTCTAGTGACCATTCAACAGAATTACTTCAGGAGACAGGGGGGAGTTATATATTTTTTCTCCTTTTCATACTTACGATCGGGTAGGTACTTAACTAACTTCTTTTTTACTCTTTTTCCTTTTCCTACCCAAAATACTGCTCAATATCTGTCTTCTGGACTTCAAATGGCTAGCTTATGCGGGGAGTACTTGCATGTAGGCACTGTTCCTCTCTTGTCTCTTCGGTTTCTGGATCAACTTCGTCTCTTTCAGATACAGAAAACGGCTGTTTGACATTCTCGCTGTCATTTCTTGTGAGTTTACACTCTCTTCTTCATGACCAAGCTGAAATAATTGTGACATTTATTATCATGGCTAAAGCTTCAGATTTATTTTAGTTAATTAGCATTTTCTTTCAGACAAATAATGTATATACTGCAGCTAGAAAGAAAAATAAAGAATCATTTATAGATTCGTGTCCTTCATCACTTAATATCTATCTTGGAATTCTCGAAAATCAAATATAATCTCGTTGGCAGAGTGGGGGATGAAACAAAAGTAAAATAATATCTGCATCTCAACCATATCTGGGCAGGTGAAGACTGATGTTTACTCAAAAATATCTCTGAATAGACATCACAACAACTACATCACCTCCCATTAAAATAACAATCATATGGCCGGATAAAGACACGGTGATGCAGGGGAAGAATCCTCACAGACTCCTTCTCCATCATGCTTCCCCAACGGACTTTCCGGAGACTCCACCACGAAAACAACCCTCCCATTATACCCCCCAGTCAGTCACACCAATCTCTCCTGGACTCGCTGCATCACTTCAAAGCACTCACTCCCTTTTTCTCTGTATACTTCCCTTCTACTTACAACACGTTGGTTCCCTTCCCGGTCACTCTGAAGGAGTGTGCGTGTAAAACCACTTTCGGCCAGGAGGTCGCATGACCGCATCACTAGTCCTAAGTCCTACCTCTACCCCCAACACAAATCACTCGATTCTACTTTTCCCTGCCTGCATAATGAAAAAATAAAAACTCATTGTATTTAACAGTAAAGATCTTAATAATATCATGAAAGTATGTTATTCTTCAAAAGGATATGTTATACATGTAATTTAATATCAATTTCTTTATAATAACGATGTTAGAAGAACGATCGGTCATTTCTGCCTTTCTTTCACCAAAATATCACCCGCATTAAAAAGAAAGAACCTTGAAAACAAATGTAAGCATATTTCTCACTACAATTCTTCGTAAACACTGTCACTTTCGCTTTAAGAAATTAATATAAAAACGATTTTACTCATACATTAAATCTTTTTCACTTAAAATCAATACATTTGCCAGTTTAATAATTAACTTAGGCAATAATAAAAATAAATTGAACTCCCTTCAAACGCAATTACTCGCTATATTATTCAAAATTACAAAAAAAAATAAGGTTTATTACTGCTTATAGCTATTAGTACAAATTATCCATGTTAGTAATGGATACAGAAATTCTACTTTTATTAATTTACTAGAGCCACACCCCTCTTATATGCAGGGTGGCTAAGTCAAAGCATAATTACAAAGTAAAATGGCGGAGTCCTCCGACCTCAATTTCTTCTAATAATGGTCCCATTACTCACTGGATACAGATCACAAGTACTTAGCTATTTTGGGAAACTGCTTGAAGAACATCACAGCAACAGGAAATGGAGGAGGGGATTCTTCTTGACTTGATCATTTTCCCACCAACTTCGTCCATCTCTCTTGTAAAATCGATGAATCGCCATCATCTTGGTTGGATCTGGTAACATATAACTTCTGGTAAGGGGCGTTTTCTCTCAAAGCCCCGGTCACACTCCGGCTCACTGTGACGGTGGCATACATGGAGGGTGCTGTTCCTCTTCTTACTGCTGGGGCCCTTGCCAATACGGGGGCGGGGGAGAGGAGTGACTGGTTCTAGTAACATGATACTGTCGGAGCTGAGGTTTCTCCCTCGACGTCGCTGTCTCGCTGCTTGTAAGTGTCTAGAAGTTTCTTCAACACTCGAACATTTCTTCCATAGATGATTTTTTTAGATTTATTTCTTCTGTATTCTTAATTCTTCTTTCTCTTCACTGTAGTTATGGCATGGATGAATCTTAAAAGCTGCCACCAAGTTGTCAGATAGTGCTTTAATTTGCACTATGTGTACGTTATTATAATAGGTAGCGAGGTCAGTAGCGGAGAGTAGCATCTGCTTCTTTAAAGTTGTTTATTAGAGTATGCACTTATTTAATTTCTCAGAGACTCCCATTACTATGTAGTTCTTGTCACACTCTATTCCCGTCCCCAAGGGGGAGACTTCTAACTGTGGACGTGACTTCTGCCCCAGGCAAAGGCTGAACTCTGACTAACTGGGATCCGTTGCCAGGCTTGGTGGCGGCGGGTATCGAGTGTGTCACTGCCATCTGGCAACTCTAGGCATCTATGAAATGCCGTGTGAGGCTATAGGTATCTATGATGTGCCATACGACACATATATTCATCATGTTTTCTGTCATGGACCTTTATATATATATATATATATATATATATATATATATATATATATATATATATATATATATATATATATATAGTTCTGGTTTTACGTCCTACCAAGGGCTAGGACGGTTGCCTTCTTGCAAAGGACTTGTTTTGGTAGATGTAATCATTACCCTGAGTGCATGCCCTTGCTAACCTCAGACCATGACGGGGCGCGAACCCTTGACCTGACGCCTAAGAATCGCGGACGCTACCGCTTGAGCCACGGTGACTAATATATATATATATATATATATATATATATATTTATATATATATATATATATATATATATATGTGTTCCGGTTTTACGTCACGGACTCCCTTATCAACCAAGGGCTAGGACGGTTGCCTTCTTGCGAAGGACTTGTTTTGGCAAATGTAATCCTTACGCTGATTGCATGCCTTTGCTAACCTCAGACCGTGACGGGGCGCGAACCCTCGACCTGACGCCTCAGAGTCGGAGACGCTACCGACTGAGCCACGGCGACTACTCTATATATATATATATATATATATATATATATATATATATATATATATATATATATATATATATATATATATATATATATATATATATATATATATATATATATATATATATATATATATATATATATATATATATATATTATATATATATATATATATATATATATATATATATATATATATATATATATATATATATATATATATATATATATATATATATATATATATATATATATATATATATATATATATATATATATATATATATATATATACTATCGTATTGTTCAATAGGCCTTTTCCTACATTTTAGACTATGAGAGAGAGAGAGAGAGAGAGAGAGAGAGAGAGAGAGAGAGAGAGAGAGTTTTTCAAGATATTATTATTATTATTATTATTATTATTATTATTATCATTATTATTATTATTACTATGATATGAAAACAAGGTAATATTAGCTCTTGAAGAAATATTGTTCCCATTAATTGTAACGAATGATCATTGAAATTTGATGTGCTAATATAACTCAAGACATGTATAATAATTTTTCAGTCTATACATAGTGTCTACATAGTTACATATTGTGTGACTCCATGAACGTATTGGCGAATTCTGATATAAAAGAAGAAGAAGAAGAAGAAGTAACTGAAATAGTGTTTGCTAACGTGATGGTGAGGCAAGAGGCCAGTGTGACTTATTGAACAAATATTGTTTACCGATGTTTTGAGTAAGTTAAAGTGCTAATACTGACAAATACGGTTAAATAATGGATATATATTTACTAAGTTATTCTGTAGGTTTGTGTAGATCCTGTAATATTTTTTTTGTTTAAGGTTTTAAAATTAGTCTTATTAAAGAGTCATGCCCGCCATACCGGGTGTTCCTGGATATATGGCATTGAATGATTATATTCAGAGATTATGGTGGAAATGGTACTCCCTTTTGATTATTGTTTGCTATATCGCTTTTGGTATGTTTGTTAGTATAGTATTAACTTATTTGACGAGAGAAAATATGGTTAATTATTTATCACTTCGAAGGGATTCGGGCAGGGCCCAAGAAGTAATGTTGACCTTTCCTGCAAATGGGGAAAGAGCGGGGTCCCAAAGAGTAAGGTAAACTGACTTCACCATAAACGGGGCAAGAGCTGGGTCCAAGGAGTTGGGTAGATTGACCTCTTCTGCAATAGGGGCTAGGGCAAGGCTTCTAGAGTATGGTAAATTTTACTTTTCCTGCAAATGGGGCCTTGGTAATGCAAAATTGGCCGCGGGTATATTCTAACTATAAAACTAATATTTCGATATTTTTCTTGTGAAATAAACATTTCTAAACGATATTTCTGGCGCAAAACACACGATGTAGACTTTCCATGCCCCCCCTTACCCCTAACAATCACAGGGGGAAGTGTTGGGAATCGAGTTTTTGGGTGGGGGGAAAAGCAAAAACGAGTGATATGCAGAAGAAATGAACCACAAAAACCTTTATTCCAAAGAGAAAAGTGTCGAAAAAACTATTTTTGTTGCGTCCTAACCAAACCTAGGGGAATGTGTCCTCCCTAAAGCCCCCAGACCCCCTTAGGGTTATTTTTCCCTTACTGGGGGCTATGCCCCCTAGACCCCCCTTAGGGGTGCATATGGATCCTAATAGCCGTCGATTTCTCTAAAGGGGTTTGATCAATTTCGTTCAGTCTAGTTCAGGTGTGACCCATAAAATATACGGTTAAAATGTACACTCACCTTAATATGATTATGAGGAAATAAGAGGCCTAGATGGCCCTGAGGCGGAAAAATAATCATAACTACAACTGGTACAAGGACGAATTGGATTGGCCATGATACAAAAATGAATAGAAATATAAATAAAGGAAAATATGGCTTTAAGGAAGAACGTTTGTAATTGGCTGAAAAGGACCAATGAAATCAAATCTTAAAAATGATTACCTAACTAAATATTACGTCAGCTCATAATGCAGCCCCAATAAAAAAACAAAAGACAATATAGAAACTCATCAAAGTCAACTAATGCAGTAAAAAAAAAAAAAAAAATCCCATCAGGTACGAATATTTTAGATGGTGTTCACGACTCCAAGAGACCTAGACAAATTTCAACAAACCAGTATGGCTTATTTTTTAAAATTCGTCCCTTCATTATTGAGAGGCGGCACCAGGTAAATATGGGGTTCATTATTATTGACTTAGTGAGATCTATTATTCTATTTATATAAAAAAGCCATATTCCATTAATCTCTTCTAAAATAATACCTTGGCCGCTTCTGCAAATGGGTTTTTAGAAGGGCTCTTTTGAAATACTGTATATGTCAGTACAGTATAGGGTATTTTTTATTGGGGAAGATACTTCATCATGAGTATGACTTATGCCACCTATATACATTTGTTCTCATTTTCAAATGCAGTATTTTAGTATAATATGCAGTATGCTACTGTATTCTGCACCTATTTGTGTATTCTTGTTATAGCCTTCCTGAAATATAGAACTGCACCATAGAATATTCATCTAGATAGTGTAGAAATATGTTACTCGATTGCTTATTAGACAAGCTTCCAAATCACGTGAAAACTTTACCATTTGTAAATAACTACTGTAGTATTTATTTTTGTTTATACAAAATATTTTTTCATTAGGTAAAAGTATTCATATTTTTACCTGTTGTTATTTTTTGTAGGAAGTGATGGCTAAACGAACAGCTGGAAAGGAATTAACTCATGATAACTGGGCCGAAGATGATGAAAAGGAAGATATGGGAACATTCCAACAGGCTTCGGCTGAACAGTTGGTAGGTCGTAACATCAAAAAGGCCAAAAGACGAAGCAATGTGGCTGGTCCATCCGTTTTTAAAGGTCTTCCCGTTTTTGCTGGGTTTGGTACTACTACAGGAACATCCACCCAGCCCACGTTTAGTTTTCTTTCCAATATATCTAAACCTGGGTCTGAAACTGCAGTGAGTCCAAAGGTTGAAAATGTGATGGATAAAACATCACAGCCATTGAGAATAACTCAAGATACTTATTCATCAAATGTTAAAGGGTCTGATTCAAAGTCAAATGGCTTCATGGATAGCAAAGACTCACTAGATACCAATAATAAAAGTGACAACTTGTTTTTATGCAATTTGAAGGCTTTAAATGAAGGCGTACTCCATTGGATTCAAAAACACCTGGACAAAAATCCCCATGTTAATCTGCTTCCAGTCTTTGATGACTATAAGAAACATTACTCAGATTTACTTAAAAAGTTCCCATCTGATGAGAATGGAAAAGAAAGAGATGACGAATGTTCAGCCAGTAGTTCCAAAAAAGAAGCAGCCAGTGGTAAGGAAAATAATCCAGTTTTACCAGAAGTCTCGAGAGATAGCGGTTCTGTTAAAACTTTCTCCTTTGGAGCTGACAAAAGTTCTGAAGCAAACAAACCCACCTTTAGCTTTAGCGCTGCAACTTCCGATGCGGAAAAGAAAACAGATGCCCCCACTTTTACTTTTACTGGCTTTAATTCCAGCGGTCCAAAGTCTGAAGGTCTTGTATTTGGGAATTTGAGTGGCAGTTCAGGATTTCTCTTTGGAATGTCTGCACAGGCACCTAAACCCCCTGGTGGCGGCTTTAGTTTTGGTAATGTGACCTCCACAACTGCTGATAAGAAAGAAAACAAGAATGAAACTGAAGAAAATGAAGAGCCTCCTAAAGTAGAGGTGAATGAAGTCAAAGAAGATGGTTCTTTTTATGACAAGAAATGTAAATTGTTTTATATGAAAGATGGAGCGTATGTTGATAGAGGAGTTGGGACATTATATCTTAAAACTGCTAGTGAAAAGACGCAGTTATTGGTACGAGCGTATACAAATCTTGGAAACATATTATTAAATATCGTTCTTAACAGTTCGATTCCCACAGCTCGAGTAGGAAAGAATGGTGTTCTCTTGGTGTGCATACCTAACCCTCCTCTAGAAAAAATGGAAGGGCCAGTCAAGATGCTAATTCGTGTCAAAACGAGTGAAGACGCTGATGAACTGTTATCAAAGCTGAATGAGCATAAGAAATAAAGTAGATTACTAGTTACTACTGCATGTAAGACTTTTACAAGCTCAATACTAAACGTTTGAAATGTTTTGAATCTGTAGGTCTCACATTACTGTATTCAATTTCTGATTGCAGGTATATAGTGAAATTGAATTTACATACTGCTAGTTGTGCAGATACATTACATACACACTTTTAATGATGTTTTTAAACCTGCACGATGCTACAGATGTTGATAAATTTGTGTATGCCTCTAATATTCTATAATCTCTTTTGCTTTATCCTCTTGATACCTTTTGAAAAATATTTTTTCGTTTATTGTTTTCTTATGTGTAAAATGTCATGTGAAGTGTTTATGAAGGTATAAGTATTAAATAAATAATGTCTTAATCATTAACAAAGCAGGCATTCTCATTCCCATAAGCAGCATCTTTAAGGAATGTTTCTTGCTGATATGTATTGTAACTTACTATGAGGGATTGGGTGAGTGAGTTCTGGTGAATGATTGTGTACTTTGAATCTGCTGCCCCTCTTATAAAGGGGATTACGTGCATTGCATATGCATAATGTTAGAAAAAAATTCAAATTTCAGTTTAAGGAAAATAGGAAAATTCTGGGATACTCTTGCATTTGCAAATAATGCAGTCATCAGTGAACTCAGAAGTTATTTAATCCAAGCTATATCTCATTGTGAAGGTTTTTTTTTTCTTAAAAGTTTGTTTACATATAACTGAATATTAAGGTTCCCATACATGTGTTGATTTGGAGTGTGTATGGGCAACTTTACATTTATATAATTTACTTACCCGTTTAGTTCCATATTTGTTTGAAGTGAGTTTTTTTAATAGAAAGAACTGATGTTCTTTTTAATGCATTGGTCCTTGTAATCTTTCTGGTAGAAGTGAATTGGAAATTAACTTTTTTGATTACTTAATCAACTTTGTTCTTCAGTTCATTTCTTATATGTATAATTCATATTGTTACCTTTAATGTATCGAGTTTCAGATCATTAACAATACACCCTTTTATTATAACAGTCATTAGAGTATTTACAGTACTAGAAAGTGATATCATTAACAACCTTCTCCAAGAAATAAAAGTTCACATCAAAAATCTCTGTTCATTTAGAGAAACCACTGTTTGAAAAAATTGCCATCGCTCATATAATGTATGCTAGGTGAGGAGCAAGAGACCTAAATAGAGGAATACTTTCACTTACCTGTGACCATTAGATGTGGGCCTAAAATGATAGGCTTTGCAGCTTTTTTTATTATTAGTGTTTAAGGAAAAGTATTGCTCTTAACCTTCCCAGTCATGTGTGCCAATTACAGACTTATTTGCAAATGGCGTAATAATGACTCGACCTCATAGGTTGCCATGGTATTCTTCTTTCGTTGGATCTTCAAACTAAAATGGATTATATTTTTGGCATTAACTCATCATGACCCACACAAACATTACAGTATTTTAAGTCACTATCTGTATGTCATTGAAAGGTTTGTAGTTGGATAGCTGTCGTGAGAGACCTGGTTATGTATCTTAATGGTTAGAATACTCGACTCGGTACTGACAGGCCTGTGATTCAGCATCACCGTGTGGCAACAGGAAGGGTAACCAGCCTTAATTTCCCAGCCCCATTAAGTCTGTGTCCACTCCCATAATGGGAACAAATAGTAGCACATAACTGAGGTTATTTACAAGACTGCCTTTTTATCCATGTTTGATGCTTTATCACAATGCTTTCATAATCCTGTGGTTGCAGCTCCTCAGCTCTGCAGGCTTTGTAATTTATCCCAGAGTTAGAGTTCTTGTCTATTGGGGAGCTATTGTGATATGCTTTCATCGTTCTCTGGGTGTAGTCTTGTGTTAGCTGACTAGACTAGGTGATAAAGTTGCCCCTTATTTTTTTTTAAAGAAAATTTCATTGATATACTAGGATACTCTTGTGGTAGGAACTCCAGCAATCATTTCCAAGTTTGTTTTTTTCTGCAAGGGAGCTTGAATGACATGTTATTATAAACCCATGAAAAGAGCCCAGTCAACTCTGCACTTAGTAATTAATTTTAAGTACTGTATTTTTTTTTTTAACAAGGGAGCTTCAGTATGATATTTCCGCAGTCTGGTGGTAGTAACTTCTGCCAGCTCAACAGGCTTAACAACAACGTTTCAAGAATGTCTTTTTTCTTTCTTTATTAGCAAGAGAGCTTCATTATATGCCCACATAATCCTGTGCTCGTAACCCTTTCCAATTCAACAGAATGAGTTATTCATTTCCAAGGCTGTCTTTTCGTCTATTAGGAAGTATCACTGATATGCTCTCATCCTTCTATGGGAATGGCCTCTGCCAGCTCAGCAGACTTTGTGCATAATCAAGTAGATGCATGATCAACTGTTGCAAATAAATTTTTTCATTTGACTTTGTTGTGTGCGGGGGAGGACATGTGCGCATTGAGCTCCCGATAATATCGCGTTTATCAAGTGACGGAGTTTAAATTCACAATTACAAAATTAATGAAAGCATACCGAAATATAAACCTTCAAATTTAAGTCAGAGTGATTATAACAACTTTAGTGTTTAAAAAGATACAAAGAAAATTCATTATAATCTTATAACACCTAAAAAAAAAACGTTGAGAGTGTCTCTCCCAGTGTTACCGATTTCAACCACATCCTCTCGTGACCGACCTAAAAAGGACCTTTCTGAACCTGCAGTTACCCTTCCATTCACACCAGAATGTCCTCATTGGAAAAACTTTACCTTTATGACCTTCCGTGTGTAAATACTATTAATTTTCCCAAAGTGTTTATATCATCTCTGGACAGAATGTTCGTATATTCACGTGAGGACATCAGAAGGGAATTGGAAAAAACAAAAAAGACACTCTGTACAAAACAAGTCAACTATTGCTTTCAAAGGTAGTGGAACTCTTACCACAACACTGGTAAGCGCATCATAAAAAAGCAAGCAAAAAAATATATAATTACAAATATAAACACTTTTAGTGCAAGTGTCCTGAATATCTCAATGAATGTTGAACTTGACAAACTCTTTCAATCTCAAACTTCGGTTGTAAAATCCATAGAGTCTGAAAAAACACACGACCTATGAGACCTACATCGAATGATAGAAAATCTTGCAGATAAGGTGAAAATTTTGGAAGCAGGTGCTGAAGAGGTGAAAGCCTTACAACACAAGGTGTGTTTGCTAGAATCAGACATTGTCCTACTTAAAAGAGATAATTCTAAGTTAAAACTGCTATTAGAAACATCTCCACCTCTCAATTCAGTGCTGTCACCTAACAACGATGTCCCTTCTATCAACAACCCTCAGGTTTTGCAAACTAGGTTTTCTGTCTTCTCACAATTCCTTCAGTGCATTGAAAGACGAATGTGACAGTGGTAGTAAAGAAGAGGTAGATCCAAATAAAAGTGATAGTCAACAAGACAACCTGAATACACCATCTGGCATAAATAACCAACTCAGTAACAGGTTACAAAATAGTGAAGAAACAACAGCGCCTTTCCCCACCATTCCTAACAACACAACAACAGGCACTAACCAGAGCAAGATTCTTCCCAGCACAAATAACCAACCTGGTAAAGGGTTGCAAAACAGCGAAGAAGATATAGAGCTCATCTCCACTACTCCTAACAATGCAGCAACTATCACCAACCAGGACAACCTAAGTACACCTTCCAGCACAAATAGCCAACCCAGCAATAGGCTGCAAAACAATGAAGAAAACAAAAGACAAAATAGAAGCAGTCTCTAATCTAAACATTCCATCGAAGTCCTCTCCCCCACAGCCAGTTACCCAATAATGCAAGTGCAAGGGTTACAGCTCAAATATATATTTGCACTCCTGGCAACCCCTTTGAGAGAGAGATACGTAATATATTGACAAATCAAGGCATTCCCTTTGAAGAAGCCTTGATTAAGGAGCTTTCTCGCAAATAAAATTGGGGCTCCTTCGCAATAATGATATTGAAAGGATTTGAATATGTGGCTTACAAACTGAATCGATGGCCTACAGGCACAATTGTCCAGCCATTTCGTGGGGGCAAACAATGGACACAACCTGGGTTATCTACAAAATATCTCAAACTACAGTCATACCAAAATAACCAGCAAAGAGCTCATGAAATGATCCCCTATTCGCGAGACTACAGAAAGAGACACAATACAAAACTCTCTTATTGCCGTCCACGCACAAGAGACTTCTCCTGGAGAGATGGCTCTTACAACCCTAGACACTCACCTAGGCATACAAACTTTGGGAAGGCCCGATCATACCATGGCACGTACTCAAATCAGCGATACCCATCCAACGGAAGGTACACACACCAGGATTAATTGGCTAACCCCAGAACACACTATAATGATGAATTCCCAGCAAAATCACACAGTCGAAGCATATCATGGACAATTCCAAGAACAAACTACAACTATGACTATGGATACCACCTTGATGAAACATGGTAAGAATGTAACATTAGTAAATGTGAATGCTCACTCCCTTCTCGCTCATTTTGAGACAATAATAATGCTAACAAATGACTACAACATAGACATCCTCTGTGTAAGTGAAACTTGGCTTCCTCCTACAACTGAAAATAAATATGTGAATATCCCAGAGTTTAAAATATTTTGCAATGACCATGGCCAAGGGGGTGGGGTCTGTATTTATGTTAGAAATTATCTTAGTGCATCAGAAATAACCACAGGTCTAGAAAAAACTGAAGAGCTCGAAGATTTATGGATCACTATGCAGTATCAGAAACTTCCATCTTTCATTGTAGAAGGTGTTTACCGTCACCCTAAAGCACCTACCAGTTCATTCAGTCATCTGCTAGAAACATTCAGCAATATCTGTGTGCACCATAAACCCATATTCATACTTGGTGACTTTAATGATGACTTGCTCTCAGCAGATAATAAAATGAAATGGGTGATCAACACTGTGATGTAAACACAAATGGTGACAAAACTGACCTGCATAACCCCTAATTCTAGGACTAATAGATCTGATAATAACAAATAAAGTAAAAAGTATGCCCTATTGGGACGTAGTTCCCTCCCCAATTGCAGACCACGAGCTGAACATTCCTATGCTAAACATAAACAAGCCCAAAAGGAAGCCTCTCTTCAAGACATTCCGGTGTCAAAAAAATTACTCCCCTGATATCTTTTGTGAAACATTAATCAACAACACAAATGCACTTAATAGAATTAAAAACACAGATAACGTAGATTTGCAGGTTGAGATTCTAACAAAAGTCTTCCGTGAATGCTTAGATAGTTGTACACCCATTGTAACAAGAAAAATAACCTGCCCCTCAGCCCCCTGGCTAACTAATGACATCAAAGAGGCAATGTAAATCAGAAATCAAATACAAAAAGAGCTAAAAATTAATAGATATGATATGACTCTCCGAGAACATTATAAAACGGAAAAGAAACGTGTCAGATCTCTCATCAATATAAGTAAAAAAGACATTTACAAAAAACAATTGAATGACTCTGGACATGATACAGCAGCAACATGGAAAGTGATAAGAAGCATGATACCAAATGAAAAGACTACTTCAGAAAGTTATGAGAATATTACGGAGTTGAAAGACAAAGCGGAAAACTTTAATAACTATTTTGCTAAAGTTGGCGAAAATACACATAAGAAAACACAAGAAAACATCAACTCAGTGAATATGAGTAATTGCTTAAAGGACAATTATTCCAATGTAAACACAAGAGAGTACTTCAAGATAAATCCTATCGATTGTGTTACCCTAATTCTTACCATAAAGAGCCTAAGAAACTCTGGCTCTTATGGTCCAGATGGTACACCATTTCAGTTTATCAAAGATGCTCTACCGATGATTGTATCTTGTATTCTAACTATTATGAGCACTTCCATTGTTACTAAAAAGTTTCCTAACTCTTGGAAAAAATCACATGTAATACCTCTGCATAAAAAGGGGGACAGAGAAGATGTGACAAACTATAGTCCCATTTCCCTGCTACCCATTTTCTCTAAAATATCAGAGAAAATAGTTGCATGCCAACTTATGTCATAGTTACAGTCAAATAGACTATTATCTATTAACCTACATGGTTTCTCGACGGAAACTGCACTGCTCAAAGTTACGAATAGTATCTATAATAATATAGATATGAAAAAAATATCTCTGCTTGTATTATTAGACTCATCAAAAGCCTTCGACAGTGTAAACCATGAAGTTCATATACATAAATGTACTAACCTAAATATTGATCCGAGCTGCTTTAGACAGTATCTATCTAATCGCAAACAGTCTATACGTCTTAACAACATTACCTCTATGCCAAAATATTAATCATTTGGTGTTCCACAGGGATCAGTACTTGGTCCTATCCTCTTCTCCATTTACGTAAATGATCTATCTTCTTTCATTTCTGACTGTCTAGTCGTACAATATGTAGATGACACTCAACTACTCCTTAGTGGTGATATTAATAATCTCCCAGAGCTAACCTTAAGAGCAGAAAACACTCTGTCAAAAATTAAAACCTATTTTCAAGAAACTGGGCTGTTAATTAACGAAAGTAAAACACAATGCATGTTTATTGGTTCAAGGGTCCATATAGCACAAATTCGAGAAAGCACAACAATTAATTTTTTCGACAATATTATTACACCTAGCAAAACAGTCAAAAACCTGGGAATTCACTTTGATAACTACATGTTTGATTCCCACATAGATAAAGTATGCAAAAAGGTTACAGGAACATTAATGTACTTATCACGTATAAAAGACAATTTTGAGACTACCACTCGCATAACTGTTGTTGAATCTCTTCCGAAAGTCACATTAAGTACTGCACAACTGTTTGGGGAGCTACCACTAAGACTCAGATAAACAGAATACTGAAGCTTATTAATTTTGCAGCTCGAGTTGCCCTGGGAGGAATAAGAAAATATGACCACATCACACCAGCTCTCAATAAACTTAGGTGGCTGTGGGCAGAAAACAAGATCGCTTATGCTATTTATGTTTTTGTATACAAAAGTTTGGACCATCATTATCCTAGCTGGCTATTTGATTTAAAAACAGTCAGGTATATAAGGGGAACCAACACAAGACAGAGCAGTGAGCTCTTTATTCACAGAACAAACACAGAAGCAGGTTCAAAGATGATCACTATTAAAGGGCCAACACTCTGGAGCAATATTCCAGAGCATCTTAAAATTGCATCCTCCTTCACAGAGTTCAAAGGTACACTATATAGTTTTCTTTTGGACAAATAGTTGCTGCTCACACATAAACTAAACTTAATGATTTAATGCAATTTCCCTTAACACTAACCTTTCTATATGTAAACAGATATCAACTTTTCTGTTCTCTAAGTTAAGAACTAATTATTCTCACTGAAAGGAAAACAAATATGGTAATGATGCCGATAATAATGATACTGTATCTAGTTTTATTATTACTATATTATTAACATTATTGTTAATATTTTTATTACATCATTATTATTTTCTATGAAAGCTACATTTAATTTACCTGTATGTATTACCCTCTTACTTATTAGTTCAATTACATGTCTACTTATAAGTTAGTTTTATTTTTAGAAGAATAACCATTGTACAATAATGGAAATAAATATTTGTTTGTTTGTTTGTAATTAATTCTTCATATGGAGATATGTTCAGGAATGTAATTTTTACTAAAGACGGATATGATAAAAGAAAATCGTCTTTGCTGTAGAAAGTAATTGATAATTTTGTAAGACATGAGTACTCGGTAAATAACTGTTGTTGGAAAAATGCAAATCTCTCAACGCAGATATAGGTTTTTGATTGTGTCACTCTTAATCCCCATTATGGGAGTGAACACAGACTGGCACTGGTGAATTAAGGCTATATACCCTTCCTATCACCCCGCTGTTAGTTTGAGGATGGATCTTTCATCTCTCGAGTAGAATATTTTAAACGCTATGCTACCATGGTACCCATCTCAAAGTAGTTATAAATTATTATTATTATTATTAGTATGGAGAGTTTATAAGGTGTAGAGGTGTCAAAGGTGGATGAGTTTGAATGTTTGGGAAAAATTGTTCAAAAGGAATAGAAGTGTGGTAGATAGGTGAAGAAGAGAGTTCAGGCAGGATGGAGTGGGCAGAGAAGAGTGAAAGGAGTGATATATGATAAGAGGGTACCTTCAAAGGTGAAAGGTAAAGTTTACATGACGGGAGTAAGACCTGCTATGTTGTATGGCTTGGAGACAATCCAACTCTCATGCAGACAAGAGGCAGAGCTGAAGAAGCTGTACTTACCTAATTGTGCTTACGGGAAAGAGCCCAAAGCTAGTATCTTCCCGTCTCCTGATCAGTTCCATTTTATACTTAGTGATACTTATCATACCTGTCCTTAAAACTATGGATTGAGATAGCATTAACTACCTCCTCGCTTAGCGAATTCCAATTATCAACTACTCTTACACTGAAAAAGTATTTCCTTACATCCTGCAAAGAAGTTTTCTTACGAAGCTTCAAACTATGACCTCTAGTTCTAGAGCCAGCCATACCAAAATTTCGATCCCTATCCACTATCATAACCATGAAGGAATTTAAAGACTGTCACCATATCCCCCCTCAATCTTCTAGCTTCGAGTGATGGTAAGTCTAATTCCCTCAGCCTCTCATCATAACTGAGATTGCGTATTTCTGGCACCAGTTTCGTGGCATGTCTTTGAACTTTTTCAAGCTTAGCTATGTGCTTTTTCAAGTGTGGGTTCCAAAAGGGGGCTGCATATTAGAGTTTTGGCCTCACATAGGTTACATAAATATTTCTGAACATTTCCTTGTCCATGTGCCTGAAGGCTACCCTTACATTTGATAAAAATGCATATGCTGCCCTTACTATGCCATTTATATGTATTTCTGGAGACAAATCTGCCAGTATGTTTACTCCTAGATCTCTCTCATTTTCTGTCTCTTGAAGTTGTACTCCAGCCACCGAGTAGTCAAGCTTGGGCCTTCTTGCACTTGTACCCATTCTCATTACCTTACATTTTGAAGTATTAAATTTCATTAGCCACTTTTCTGACCACTCATGCAGACTATTTAGATCCTCCTGAAGTTCTCTACCACTGTTCTCGTTTTTTACTTTCTTCACAATCTTTGCATCATCTGCAAACATATTCATGAATGAATTTACAGACTCTGGTAGGTCATTTACATATACAAGGAACAAAAGTGGCCCTAAAACTGAACCCTGTGGAACTCCACTACTAACTCTTCTCCATTCAGACACTGAGTGTCTTACTCTAACCCTCTGTTCCCTGCCTTCTAAGTAAATTTTTATCCATTCCAAGGCATTTCCACCTATTCTAGCCATTGCTTGCAGCTTCCTAATAAGTCTCCTATGTGGAACAGTGTCAAACGCTTTCTGGAAGTCTAGGAATATGCAATCTGCCCAGCCCTCTCTTTCCTGTTAGATTCGGCTTACCTCATCATAAAATTCTAATAAGAATGTTACTGTTGATCTACCTTCTCTGAAGCCAAGTTGCCTCACTGACAAAAAGTTGAAGGATTCCAAGTGAAGAGAGATATGTATCCTTAGTAGTTTCTCCATAACTTTGCAAACTATGCTGGTCAAGGAAACTGGTCTATAGTTCAGAGCCATATCCCTTCTTCCCTTTTTGAAGATAGGTATCACATTTGCTTGTTTCCAGCATCTTGGAATCTCCCCTGACTCCAGTGACTTTTTAAATATGATACTTAGTGCCACTGATATTGAGTTTGCTCATTTTTTAAGCACATGAGGTGATATGTCATCAGGACCTGTAGCTTTATGAACATCTAAATCCATCAGCGCTTTGCATACCTCTGTGGCTGTAAGGTTGATGTTCTCTAATACCGGCCCTTGAGCTTCTATCTCTGCAATCTGAGAGGGTGGGGTATTTTCTACTGCAAATACTGACTGAAACTCCTTGTTCAATTCTTTGCAGATCTCTTTATCCGTCTCAGTGATGCTTCCATCCGCTCTCTTTAGCCTTAAAACCTGTTCTTTTACTTTTAGTTTTCCTTTGATAAAGCTGTGGAAAAGCTTGGGATTTTCTTTAGCCTTCCTGGTGATGTTCCTCTCATAGTCTCTCTCCTTTTACTTAGGTAGTCATTTCTTGCTCTTTTGTAGGTTTGCCAGGCATTTATGTTTTTTCTCCTCCTATACCTTTTCCAGCATTTGTCTCGCCACTCCTTAGCTCTTTTACACTCATTATTGAACCATTTCTCTCTGGCATGAATTACACCTACTTTGGTGACAGGTATGCAGCAATCTACTATCTTCCCATATTTCTCACAAAAGATGTCATACATTTCTTGTACAGATTTGTTGTAAAATAAGGTTCTCCATTCAATAACTGCAAAAAGCTCATTCATTTTGATGCAATCTCCTTTCGGATAGTTCCTCCTCATGTCCTCAGTGCCTCTACTCTCAGGCAGAATATCTTCAATGATATACTCCATCAAAACCACACAGTGGTCACTCTCTCTAATTGGTGGTTCATACTCAATTTTTTCAATATCCAACACATTATCTGTGAATACTAGATCAAGTAGTGATGGCTCATCCCCACCCCTGGCCCTCGTTGGTTCCATTACATGTTGGTGTAGGAAATTCCCTTGTACGCAATCTAGGAATCTTGACCCGAATGAGTCCTCACCACTGTGTGGGTCAAGATTTATCCAATCTATCTCTTTATGATTAAAATCTCCCATAATCAAACTTCTACATTTTTTCTCCCGTGCCATGTTAACAACTGAGATTATGACTTCAATAGTACCTATATGACTTTCCTCATAAACTTCAAGCCTATTCTGGTTCCTTAGTGGGTTATATACAACAGTTGTTATAATGCTCTTTGACCCAGTATTTATGCAAGCAACAAGAAATTCCTTGCACTCACTTTCTATAGCCAAGTTTATTTCTTCAACTTGAATCCTTTCACTTATGAGCAGTGCTATCCCTCCTCCAGTCCTGTGGTTTTCTCTAAACGTAATATAAAGAATAAGCATATTGCAGGAACATGCAGTTAGGACAGTTTGGAAACATGTTGAGAGAGGCGACACTGAGATGGTTTGGGCATGTATTGAGGAAAGAATAAGAATACATTGGGAGATGGGTGCCGAGGATTGAGCTTCCAGATAGGAAGGGTGAGATATGGCAAAGAGAAGGTTTATATATGTGGTGAGGGAGGACATGAGGGTGTATGGTGTGATGTAGAATGAAGGGGATAGGGTTATATGGAGATGATTGATCTGCTGTAACGACCCATGATGGAAGAAGTCATAATATTCAGTTTATTATTATTATTATTATTATTAATTCCCAGTGAAAAATGAAAAATTGCCACCCTCGTACTTTCAGATTTGGAAGAAGCAACTAAACGGGATAGGTACCAAAACTGATCATCATCTTCAGGTAAGTACAGGACACGAAGCTGGGTCAGCTCAGACTTCCCTCCTAAACTGTTCAAAGGAAGGTACCTGTGAAAAACTAAGTTTCTAAAATGCCCCCCAATAAAACGAATGTCACCAGATCATATCTAATCAGTCTCCAAAACTAGTATGAACTAGATTTACAGATACAAGTTTACTCCCTGTTTCGCCGTTACAATTCATGTGTGTTCATATATACAGATATTGAACGTCATTATTTATCTTTCTCTTATCATATATATTCTTCACTAACTGCATAACTTCTTTGAGGTAGTAAATTCGCAGACGACACTAAAATAGGTAGAACTATAAATGGAAAAGAAGACATTCATGCTTTACAGGAAGATCTAAATAGATTATCTGAATGGTCGGACAAATGGCAAATGGAATTTAATGTTGAAAAATGTAAAGTAGTTAAAATGGGTACTATAAAAGACAATACTAGTTATAAGCTAAATAACCATGAAATCATGAGTTCTCAGTGTGAAAGGGATTTGGGAGTTCTTGTGAGTAGTAGTCTTAAGCCAAGAGAGCAATGCACAGCAGTCAGAAATAAAGCAAACAGAATTTTAGGATTTATCTCAAGAAGCGTCAGCAATAGGACGGAAAAAGTTATTTTGCAGCTCTATCTTGCATTAGTTAGGCCCCATTTAGATTATGCTGTGCAATTCTGGTCACCCTATTATAGAATGGAAATTGAATCCTTGGAGAGAGTGCAACGAAGAATGACCAAGATGATACACAATATCAGAAATCTACCATATGAGGACAGATTAAAAAAACTTAATCTACATTCTCTAGAGAGGCGAAGAGTCAGGGGGGATATGATTGAAGTGTATAAATGGTTTAAAGGGATTAACAAGGGAGATATTAATAAAGTTTTAAAAATTCATGATCAAACCAGAACTCGTAATAATGGATTTAAGCTTGATAAATTTAGGTTCAGAAGGGAAATTGGTAAAAATTGGTTTGGTAATAGAGTAGCTGATGCATGGAACAAGCTTCCTAGTAGGATAGTAAATGCCAATACCTTAGACACCTTCAAATGTAGATTAGATAGACATATGACAGAGGTAGGGTGGGTATGAATAGGTTAGTGCTTATTAGAAAAATCATAAAAAGAAAAACAGAATAAATAAGTAGAGTAGAATAGAATAGGTTAGACATGCTGAAAATACAATTCAAAAATGGAGCTGCCTCGTGTGTGCCAGTAGGCATGTTGCAGTGTCCTCTATTCTTATGTTCTTATGTTCTAAGTGAGGACACGAATGGGGTGGGATGTGACTACGTAGATTAGTTTGCCAGTGCCTTTAGGAAAACAAAAAGTTGATATTTGCATATCAAGACAGTGATTTGCAGTTGTTATATACATAAAAGTAAGTTTTTTTTGTTTTAACATTCCTCTTTAATTCGTCACAAAATGTTGAAATAGGTCACTTTAGGGGGATGATTTTGGAGAAATATACCCATTTTTTAATTTTTTTTAGTCAATCTTGATTTTGTCATAATGTAGAGCGAATGTAGAGAGAGAGAGAGAGTTCCTGAAGGGGAGTTGTAGTAGCCCCTTATGTTTATATATCCAATAGTGAATAGGATATGGAAATATCTTGGGTTGTTATTACTAGGGAAACGTTGATATTTTGGAAAGTAAAGATGATTATGTATATTTCATTGGTAAATATTTACTTTCACACCCTTAGTGAGTTTATAAAAGTTGACAAAATATCCTAAACTATTTGGTCACTGGTTACATTCACCCACCCAATTAGGAAAAATCTTGGAGCTCTTAAAGAATTGAGCCCTACCTTTTACAGTGATGAATGTTAGGTTAGGTTATAAATTGAGCTTTATGGGAAAGCAAAAGTTCTAACCTACTTTTAGCTAAGCTAAACTAAGCTGACCATTCTTTGCTGTTGATGAAAGGCAAGTCCAAATTCTTCAGGAGCTCCAAAATCTCATGAAGTCGAATATATTAGGTTAGATTAGTTCACTCCCAATTATAAAAGTAGTTTATAATTGAAATGTCTTTAGTTTTTCATTTTGGATATTTTTTCCATGCTTGTATTTTTGTTTCACTCACTGGGGGTGTGAAAGTACATATTTTCCATTGTATATTTCATATTGTCAGGCATTACGCTTCAGTGTTTACTGTATTACTATCTAATGGCCAGTAATATTAGTGATTTTTCTTGTGGTTGCTGCGACTCCATCTGCTAGTGACTTTGGTTTTCTCTGCTTTTGACATGGGTAAGTTTTCGGTAATTTGCACTCATCTTGCTTATAAAATGGTAATATATTAAGATTTTACCTTTGCCACAGCAGTTCGAATTGTCCCCAGATGTCTTACAAAATAAATATGTATAACTCATCAATACCTATACATATTCGGTAATTGAGCTAATACCTTATTATACCCAGGCCATCCCCACGACATTCAAGGAAAGGTGGTTAAATATTAGCGAGGATGTGAAATCAATTATTTTATTACCAATGGTGGTGTTTATTGTAAATGAGCTATTGGAAACCACAAGAGGGAAGAGGGAGACATACCAAACTGAGGCCATAACTAACCCCCAAGTGTAACTGACAATATCTTAATTATCTTGAGCAAACTGCAGGAGGGAGTTGCATGTTATGGCCACAGTTGTATCATTCATAATGTCTTGATTTTGTGGCAGGCTGTAAATTATCTTTCAATATCTGGGACCCCTTAGATGTACAGTTATTGGTCCCTCATGGGCCATTTATTAGAGTAATAAAACTGATGTTCTTTGCACTTACTGTATTTGTTTTCCTTTTAAGCGAACTATTCCCAGAGGTGAGGATAAATAAAAAACTAATAATTTTAATCATAATGTCTGTTATCAACTATATGGAACTCTTTAAGTTCTATTTGATTTTCCAAAAACAGTCAGGGATATAAGGGGAACCAACACAGGACAGAGCAGTGAGCTCTTTATTCACAGAACAAACACAGAAGCAGATTCAAAGATGATCACTATTAAAGGGCCAATGCTCTGAAACAATATTCCAGAGCATCTCAAAAATGCATCCTCCTTCACAGCTTTCAAAGGCAAACTATATAGTTTTCTTTTGGACATATAGTTGCTGCTCATACATAAACTAAACTTAATGATTTAATGCAATTTCCCTAAACTCTAAGCTCTCTATATGTAAACTGATATTGACTTCTCTGTTCTCTAAGTTAAGAACTAATTATTCCCATTGTAAGGAAAACAAATATGGTGATGATGCCGATAATAACGATACTGTATTGAGTGTTATTATTGCTACTTTATTATTAACATTATTATTACAGCTTTATTATTTTCTATGAAAGCTACATTTAATTTAACTGTATGTATTACCCTATTACTTATTAGTTCAATTACATGTCTACTTATAAGTTACTTTTACTATTAGGAGAATAACCATTGTACAAAAATGGAAATAAATGTTTGTTTGTTTGTTTCTATGTTAGTTGTATAAAATTGTTCTGAACTTTACTGATATATTTTTCCATGAACTTATTTTTGTGGTGATATTCTCGTCCCCATCATCCATCAATTTTGAGGAAGTGCAAGGTAATCTGAGGTTATGTGTGGGGGAAAAAATCACAAAAATAACAATTTCTGATGAGGATAAAGATATGAAACTTTTAAAACACTTCAAAGCAAATTAGTTAGGGCTTAAACCTCCCATATGCTACTTAATTACGTTAATGATAATAACAGTAGTTTATATTGTAACAACAGTCACAAAATTATATTTCCTAGTTGGGAGGCATTGTCCCCTAAACTGAAGTTTATGAAATTAGTAGCACTGTTTATCTTGACATACATTTGTTTATTATATACACTCTTTTTGCACGCTACATTTAAGGGCTTAAACGGTAATTTAATACAATATATAAGCTATATACGATAATGTATGAAAATGAATAAATTAGCAGAGATACAGTCATTAACATATATCGCTCCAACTAATATTCATTGCCGAGAGTATATAGCTAATATAATGTCTTATTCTTGGATGTGCTCAATACAAGAGTATCACACTGCACATAAAAACCATGTAGGTTCTGAAAATAAAAAGATAACAACCTTAAGCAGTAGCTGATTGGTTTATGATGACACATTAGTACAGGAGGTCCTCGAAATACGATGACCTCGACTTACTATGTTTCGTGGTTGCAATGCATCTCCCATAGATTGGTAATAAATCCTTATTTTGACCAACGTGGTTTGCGTTGTATATATGAACTTCGCACGCAGAACAGTTTTTTGAGTTTGGCGGAAGAATACGTCATCACGTGCCATTGTTGTGCATGTGTATATCAAGTTAATGTTTTTATTTATTTATTTTTTTATGTATTTGGGTATGTGAAGGACTAAGTTTTAATATATTAACATAATTACCAAATACAGAGTTGTAAATACTATCTTCATGCGAGGAACAGTTTGTTGAGAGTAGCGGAAGAATACATCGTCGTGTGGCATTGTTGTGTATGTATATAGCAAGTTAATTTTTTTATTTATTTATTTGTTTATGTATTTGGTTATGTAAAGGACCTAGTTTCAATTTATTCACAGAGGCACCAAATACATATACATTCACCTCTTGGAAGAACGCGAGGATAGGTTCTCAGAAGGCACGGGTAATGTAAACTTCGCATAATGTAACCAGTCATTTTCCATATGAAACAATGATAATAGGCATAGATACGTTCCACAACCATACATAAACACACTATCCCAAAGATATAAGATAAGTAAAGCATATTTTATAAGTACTGTACATAATAAAGCAGAAAGACCTGTAGATATTTATATTAATATACAGATAGTGTACAGTATTAAAGATATAGAGCTTTACTGTACAGTAAACATATTAACACACTCGTATGCGGTGGGCAACGGGCATACATTGGGACGTGCATGGTGGTGGTGAGCAAGTAACTTAAGCGGTGGGAGAAGAGGAAGAGGATGCGGGAGAATGAACCTCTATCTGCAAACGTAAACAAAGATAAAATAAAGATATGAAATAACCAATGCAAGACTAAAAAACATAAAAAAAAACATTTTCTTTATGCAGTGCCTGAATGTAAAACACATTCTACTCACTCTATATACGGTGAGCAACAGGCATAGGACGAGTGTGGTGGCGTTGAGCACTTGACTTAAGCGGTAAGAGAAGAACAAACCTCTACCTGCAAACGTAAAAAAAACAATTAATAAAAGCAAGACTAGAAAACTAAATTTTTTCATTTTGCAATGCCTGAATTACTGTAACAAAAAAAATATAAAACACATGCTACTCACTCTATACACGGTGAGCAACAGGCATGGGATGAGCTTGGTGGCGGCGAGCATTTGACATAAGCGGTAGGAGAAGAGGAGGGGGAAGCGTTAGAACGAATTCCTAGCTGCAAAAATAAATAGAGATACTGTAACATAAAAAATTATTCAAATCAAGACTAGAAAACTAAATTTTTTTTTCATTATGCAATGCCTGAATTACAGTAATGATGTAAATAAAGAATATTATACACATTCTACTCACTCTATACGGCGAGCAACAGACGATGAGCATGGTGGAGGCGAGCAGGTGATATAAGCAGTAGGAGAAGAGGAGGAAGTGGGAGAGCCAACTCCTAGCTGCAAAAATAAATAAAGATAACATAAAAAAAATGAAAGCAAGACTAGAAAACTTTTTTTTTTCTTTTATTATGCAACGCCTGAATATAATACTGTAGTATGGTATTAAAAATATAACATAAAAATTACACAGGTGTACTAACTCTATATACGATGGGGCTTTTTCCTTGACGATATTATATGGCAAGTTTGTTTGCTGTTTGTTCTTAATGCTCATCCACGTGCATAGCATTTTCTACACTCTCCATAATATTCGATTGAGAATATGAAGACTTAAGCAAAGTTAAACTAACGCCAGCTTTTGCTCTTTTCTTTATTCTTTCCACATTTTTGCGGATAGTGCGCAACGTGCTTTCGCTGAGTTCCATCGACAGTTTTATGGCCGCCGTACTCTCACCACGCTCATAACGGGTCAACACTTGAAGATTTACTTCAAGGTTTATTGCCTTTCTCACTCTTTTAGGAATAGAAGCACTTCCACAGTCTTTTCCTGGGCATTTACTAGCCATTATAGATATATAAAAATCTGAAAAAAGCACAGGAAACACAAACCTTACCACAAACACAGTTATAACAAGCAATATATCCACACAGTATATAAACTTTATTTCCATTTCAATACAATGGGTATTCGTCAGCCAGGGCAAGCCCCAACCCCCCACTGTGGTGTCCAACCACAGCAGTTCCTGCCAGTAAACAGCTTAAACTCTCGGTCTTGGACGGGAACCGATCTTTCGACCTCGTGAATGCGAAGCCAGCGCGTTACCACTGTACTAGCCAGCAGGCTGGGTAAAGAGACATTGAAGCACAAGGCATCATGGTGGGAAAGTGCTTCCAAGGCGGTCGCTTATTTACTAAAATGAACCAATTTTTTTTTAAATTTTTTGCGAGCGCATTGCTCACGCATTTTGTATATTTTTACTATTATTTTTTGGAGGCGTTATTTTAATTTCTCATATTATAAACATGCGTAAAATGCGAGATGACTGTACATAGTCGTAAATATGAACTTTGCGCACAAGGCAGTTTGTTGAGTGTGGCAGGAGAATATGTTGTCATATGGCATTAGACTTAGGAAGAGGCAATGCATAGTTCTTCCTTGTATGCCATATTGTTATAGTGCTAAGGCCTATTTGCTCTTCGGTTTGTTTTCGCTTGTTTTTTTGGTAATTTTTAGCCTGTATTATGCCTCCCAAGTGTATAGCAGACTTTTCTCATGGCAATACTTTGAAGAAAAGGAAAGCCATCTTCATGGAAGTTAAATTAGAGATAGTGAAATGCTGGGAAAAGGGAGAAACTGCTACCTTAAGGTGCAAGGGGAAGCTGTTAGTGGTAATGAGAAAGCAGCTAGTGATTTTCCTGGTGCGTTGGTTGAGATAATTAGGGAGAGGGGTTGCTGTGCTGAAAAAGTGTTTAGTGTGGATGAGTCTGGCTTGTTCTGGAAGTGTATACCCGGTTGTATGTACATCGGCAGCCAACCACAGGAGTAAAACTAAGAAATTGTTCTCTCTTTTTTTGGTTACTGTTTTTTTTAGTCCTAGTTATGTTTTCATATATCATAGAAATGTTGTGTATTTATGTCTTAGATTATGAACTTTAATACTGTGTTAACATGGGAGGGTGACATAGGTGCTTACTGTACAGTATTTAGGCGTGTTCCATGACACGGAATATCGGGTTACGACACGTCTTGAGAAACAGAACTCCATCGTAAGTCGAGGACCCCTTATGCAAAATTTGTGTTGGCACTAATATCAGTACTTGTGTACCAGAGAATTAATATCAGTGCATTTGTCCAAGTAATGGGAGCACATGTGCATTGAACCTTGATGACAGGATATTGAGAATCTGCAGGAGCTTCCAATGTACCATTGAACACTAATAGTGACCTCAAAATATTCCCATTGGGTATGGAATTATCCCTTTTATCTCATTATCAGTTTGCTCAAGAAGTGTCATTGGAGAAATGTCTTAAAACGGTGAAACCTCCTAAAATAGATTGTCAGTTTCCAATTGAAGAGGGTGCTTAAGTAAACAAATACCTTTTAGTAGCATAAAGAAGCTTAATCCTTGCTCAAAAGGAATAGATTTGGAGACTTGATTTTTGTACAATTTTTTTCACCCTAGCCATATAGGTAAACTAAGAAGATGAAGCCCTCTAGCTTAATTTTTGTTCTCTCAAATGTTTTCTTCGATATTTTTTAAATATTCTTACACAGTATATTTAGCTTTGTGTATATATATTCATTAGAAAAGAAAAAGTAATATTAAGATGGAAAAATAATCACATTGAATAGTATTTGTTCTTTATAAGTTGTCCTGCATTTTACTTCAACATTCAGATTATATCTGGTGGTGGGGAAAAGAGAATACTGTAAAAAATAATATTAAGATGGAGTAATAATTACAATGACTAGTATTTGTTTGTTATATGTTGTCCTAAATTTTAATTTAACATATTTAAAGTATCTCGGGTGGTAGGGAAGTGAGAATACTGTACCTCATATTGTGTCCAGTGTGCCATAAGAGATAAGTCTTTATAGATAGACGAGTGAAGAGATGGTAAGCCCTTCCTCCACAAATTATTCTTTTCCGGCTACAGACCAGCTGGTGCTGGTGAAAGGGATGAGGATGTGTGGTGTATGATGCAGGCTTACTGCCTTCATATTTTGTTCACTCATAGCTTCGCTCCAGGGGAATGATTGAACCATGCCTTTTGGGCACAGACGATTTGGCACAGTCGTTTTTGTGCCATCTGTATCATAAAGATATTTAATTTTGGTTCAGTTAGGTTAGCCTTTCAAAATTTGAAATTCTTAGTGCCAGAATTTGTGTTGCCAATTCAATTGTTGTCAAAATGGCTGTAGTGTTCAAACAACCGGCACCATTACGGTTGTGATGAATGGTACCAAACTCTTTCTCTTGGCCTCAGCATGATGTCATAAATAAGTTAGATATTCAGAATAGCTAAATCCTTGTAATGCTGAAGACTAGTGTTTATAATTCCTAAAAGTATTAGCATTTTTTGTATTCTAGGAAGCACTGCACAGTGGGTTACAGGACTAAGTTAGTTTTAATATTTTATGTTTTCTTGCAAGAAAGTACATTTTTTCCTGCTTTAGGGCAAACTTTTCCCTTGAAAACCCTTTCAAATATTTTCATGCGTATATATAGTTGGTTTCTGTGTTTCATTATGAAGGGGCTGTACAAAAGAATTAACATGATCATACTTACAATGAGAGAGAACGTTTTTCTAAAAAAAAGACCATGTAGACTGGAGATAGGATATTTTATTGTTTTCTTTTTTTTGATGGACAATTACCTCTCTGTCCCTTCTGAATAATCTGTCTTTTGAACATATGAAAGTATTCCTTAAAAAGTATTCCTTAAAATTCCTAGGTGCACTGTCTATCTCTAGTTGCTGTTCCCTGCTATTTACAGTTGGTTGTATGACTGACTGTCCCTTCCTTACCTCATCCGAATATGTGGACTCCTTCCTATCCCAGTATTACGATATCTCAAACCTTAATTGTAGTAGCGTGAGGGCAGTTTCAAAAGTAACCCATTTTCTAACTGCCTGAAACCCTCATTTCTAATTAGTATTACATTCCCTATGTTAATGCTGATGATTTAGAAATGACTCTTGTGAACCTGATAATGATTAAGAAATATAACCGGAGAACCTGATAATGAAATAGAAATGGCAACTGAGAACCTGGAAAAAAATTAGAAATAAATATTATTTTGCATAATATTTATTTGTAGATTTCTGCATAGCTGGAACTATATATCATATCTTTCTTAGAGAAAATAATGATATATTTTATCGTGTAACTTTTCTTTCAGATGTGCGTGAAGTCAGCATAAATTATGTAGGCTATCATAAGCTGTATAATAACCACGAATTAACTACAGAGATTCTGGTTTGGATTGGAAGATATCTGTTTAAACATGATTTGGCTCTGGATGCCAGGTAAAAATACTCAATCTTACTTAATTATGTAGTAAAACAACATTATACATGTATGTGGATCTTAGATATTTAATTGAGGCTTGAAATGACCTTGCATACTCATTTCCTTACGTACATAATTTTGATAAATACAGCTATGTTTTGGTATGGAATAATGGAGAAAAACTCCCTCAAAAAATGTAGAAAAAATAGCTTACATTCTCCTCTCTGAAGTGTCCATGCAATACAGTTTTGCTTGATTTTTGTAGAATTCAAATGCTATAGACTGCAAAACCTTTGGAGTGGCCAAAACTGTAGCAGAAGACTTGTATTAGCAGGTTTTGAACATGTCCTCTAGTTCTAGCATCCTCTTCCAGTTATTTTCTCTGGCAAGAGATTTTTCAGGAAGGGATAAGTTATCAGCCCCTGTGCTCCTTTGTCTCTTACTTGCCTTTTACGACACACGGGGCATATGAGTGAAAGGAACACTTTCCGTCCCACTACTAGGGATAGCAAGTCTTAAGTATTGTACTTATTTTATTGGCATGAGTCCACATTCATGTAATGTCTGGAGCACTTCCTGTTGATAACTTGAGATGGGTCTTCTTCTCTGGGATTTTATTTTAGCTATGTATGAAGGTCAATTCTTTTATAAAGTCCGTTCGTATTGATCAGGCAGTTCCTATGGCAACAAGGTTTTTAGACTATGGATGAGAAGACTATGGCCTTAGGTGTCATACTGGCAATCCCGTGCAATAATTACCTTTGACTCCTCGAAATGCTCATAATTAGCAGTTGACTTATTACATCTTATTCAGCTGTTAACTTGGGTTACTGACCTTGTGCTAATATTTATTTTGGTAATTTTCTTTATTTTTTCAACTGATGTAAAGTCCATTTGTTGATGTAAGCAGTTTTGAAATACAACCGTTAAATAAGGCTCATACAGTTCTAGTTAATATGTTTATTATTCTTTTATGCTGATACTACTCATTTTATTTTGCAGCTGTGGTCCTCTTAGGACTGTTTATCTTAGTATTATGTTGGCTGTTCTTCTCTGGCTACACGTGTTGCCCATGTAGGAGGAGGAGGTAGGTCTATTTTAACTTTAGTTTGCATGAAGGCTGCAGATGTAATATTGAGGTACACTGACGTGATTGATGTGAAATAGTATTTTTGTCAGTTTAACTGTGTATTTGGTAAATAAACAGCTTTTGTAAGGCCAAAGCGTATGTTCACATATTATATATATAACTTCTGTTAGTTTTTAAGATAATTTAAACTTTGTTCTTTCAGGAATCGAGAACCAGAACTTCCAACTCACCTTGATTCATCAGCATATCCGCCAACTGTCCCATCTCAGCCTTCCCAGTTATATCCTTATTCACAGCCTTCCCAGTTATATCCTCCTTCTGCTCCAGTTTTCCATACAGTCACTCCTTCTGAGAGTCCAAAACTTGAACTAAAATTTGCAACTATTTCTCTAAGACAGGTAATAAGGGTAGAGCAGGGTATTCTGACTTTGGATCTTCACCAAATGACTGTCAAAGAAGCAGTTCAGGTGACCAACGAGTTTTTAACTAGTACGGCAGCTGGGCAGCACCGTGTTCAGATTATTACAGGCAGAGGTGTACATAGTGAAGGTGGTGTACCAAAGGTTAAGCCTGTAATAACTGAGTTATTGAAAGAAAAAAACTTGAAGTTCACTGAGAAGCACAAAGGAGGCTGTTTTGAGGTTATCATGCCACGGTGAAATGGTAATTTAAGACCATATTATCTTTGAATTCACTCGGTTTTTCATTTCCATATCATTTTTTGTCATTCTCTCTCTTTGCCTGCTCCTCATCAGTTTTGCTATTCTATCTGATGTCAGTATTTTTTTCAATGCCCCAATATTTTAGCTGTCATTCAATATAATATCCATATTTGTATCCACCACTGTCCAAAAAAGCTCTTTCCATAGAAGCTGGAACAGTGTAACTCAAAATTATTGTACTTTGCACTATTCCTTCAAATATAGACATCCCTCTTTCTTACTTCCATCATCTAATTCTTTCCAGCTTCTTTTGGTTATAGGTAAGCAAATTAAATGTAAAAGCATCTTTTTCATGATTTTAAGTCCAAAAACTTGCAAGGTATCAGCTATTACTTAGTTCTCCAGTGCAGAAAAATATAAATGGCATTCACTGAAATTATCCAAGAATATGCATGGCTCAGTATGGAAATGATATAGAGGGGGTCCACTTGTTTGTTGATATTTAGGACTACAAAAATGAGACCAGTAATGAAACTGCAAACAATGAAAGCATTTTTCCCCGTAGAGTTAATTTAAATAGAGTGTGATAGGGACCGACCAGTCTACATCAAAGTATTACGTTCGATTACTAACCACTATAAAATCTGAAGTTATACATATACATATGTAAAAACAAATTAAAAATAGCATTAAAGGAAGAGGAAACGAAAATGAAGTGAAATGATCATATAATCAATGGAGACAATGTAGCACAATGTACTTGACAGCAGCAAGGCATCAGTGATTGGTGGGGGAGAGGCATTAGCTAAACTGTTTAGGAGGATGGAAACTGGCATTATGGCATTATCTAGATGCAACGTAATCTTAAAAGGTAGGTTATATTTCATTCCAGTAATAAAAATAATAATTGTTCTGGTTTTATGTCATGGACTCCCTTTTCTACCAAGGGCTAGGACGGTTGCCTTCTTGCGAAGGACTAGTTTTGGCAGAAGTAATCGTTACCCTGAGTGCATGCCCTTGCTAACCTCAGACCGTTACGGGGCGCGAACCCTCGACCTGACGCGTCAGAGTCGCGGACGCTACCGATTGAGCCACGGTGACTACAAGTAATAATAATAATAATAATAATAATAATAATAATAATAATAATAATGTTGAGGACGAATGAGTGACAATGAAAAGCAGGGTGACGAATAACGGGGACTTCTGTGCTTACCAAATCTTCCATGATGATTTTGAATTTTGTGCATTTGGAAAATAGTGACATCCAGAAATGCATATTGAGGTAAAGACATGTTACTTAAAAAATGAATACTGTACCACAGTAACTCATGGTCCTTGGCGAAATAGCCCAAGAAATTTTGCAAAGCTTTTCCAATGATCCAGATTTGCCTTTTGGAGCATGTTTACTGGGGAGAGAGGCTAGTTTTAGTGGAAATTTAGATATTGCCGTTAGTTTTTCCTTGATATAATTTTATGCTTTCCAAACTTTTCAAAGGGTTACTTGTATTGAGTGAATAGTTGAACAAAAATAAAATTCTACTGCATTTACTCAGGTGCTCTCTATGTTTATCGGAAATAATTCTGCATCTAGTGTTGTTAGATTTTCACTTTTCCTGTGAATTAGCTTTAATGTAATTTTTATTTTTATTTTTGTGACAGTACAGGTGCATTGCATGTTAGAGCTGGAGGTACTCAGAAAGTGTTCAACTCCAAAAATTCTTGGATTGTGTTTTCAATCTTGTTGTATTATTACTGTTGCTGTTACCCAAGTGCCTTTATTAGAACAGTGCCTAAAAATCATTAGGCACAAGTAGCAACATTTGTTTGAGTGACTGTTCATTCTTTGTTATCAACATGTCAGTTTGAGCTTAGTCTTTTTACAGCTCTCATTGTGATATTATTTTACCTCATAAATTAATAAAAATATTGGATCTTATCTCTAAAATATTACGGCTCTACAGTATATGTACAGTGCATATAGATTTATTTGTCGTAGTGGAAGTACTATCCAATATTTTGACAAAGATGTTGACATGGCTTAGCTATTTACCATTCCAAGAGGGAAGAGATTCTGTAAAGCTCATTAAGATTCCTGACTTTATTGGTACTGTTTTTAAGACAGCTCTAGGAGAATAATCCTTTTTGCACTCGGTGAACATTGAGAGTTGCATTGGCTTCAAGTAAAATTGGTCTCCCATTTAATCCACTTTTAAATATCTGTATCACTTTTTCTTTAAAGGAAATAGAGTTCTAGTTTTATGGAGGAATGATGGATATCCATGAGATTTAGAGTTTTAGGAAAGTAACGTGTTCTTGTAAATAATTCTGCAGAATGTGATGATATGCCTTACCAAATTGAAAATCTTATTTTAGAATTATCATGTAATAAACCCTGGTGGCTGCAGATGTATATTTTATAGGTCGTTGGAGTGAGGGAATTTAAAATCTTAATTTGGCATGAATGAATGAACAGCAAGTGCTGTTTGAAGATTTCCAAGAAAATAATAATGTTCTATAATATATTGTGTTCTACTTTATTATTCATTACCTCATGCAATGAAGGAGTAGGTCACTTCTATGACAGTGAAGCAGAGTAGAGTACTCAAGTGGATCCTCTTACTAAGTTACTTCATGATGTGACTTAATTTTTCAAAGCACTTTAGTGCATTATTACTTAGGGGATCAGGGTTATTGATTCCTGTGTAGAACATGACTGTTAGTTTTGTACAGATATTCTGAACGTGCACAGTGTACATCATTAAGATCATAATGAAGAAATATTTCCAAGACATTATTCGTAAAGCTGTTAGTCAGATAATGCCAGCAAATTTTTGTCATTAAGCCATTATTATTTTTAGGAAGAATTTATTCATCTTAGTGCGTGATTTTTTAATCTTTGTTAATTTGGTTTTCATTAATCATGTAAAGCAGAGTTTTGATGTGCATTGTATCATACTCTTTGTATGTTCACGTTATTAGCAATCATATTTTACGTTTATTTGATATAGCAGTTTATCAAAGATGCACCATTTTATGTGAAAATTATACCCCATGAATGGGGTTGAATATAGATTGGAACTAGAGGATTAAGATTAAATACCCCTCTAGATAATGGAGTGTGGGCTCGAACCTGCGTTAGTTGCTTCCTGACTTGTGTACTCTACCACTTGGCTATTGTGGCCCCCATGTATAGCAGGTTATAAAGAATACATTATTTCATAGGCTTACTGTGTTATTAATTTGTTATTAAATTTGTATTAGAAGTGTTTATGAAGCTTTGTAATTATAAGCATGTTATACTTAATATATATGTTATATTTTCTAATTCCTTATTCAGTATTGTTAATGTTTATAATATGAATTAGTATCCTAAGTTTAATAGCTTACATTTTGCATGCTGATTTATAGCAGTAAGAGTCATAAGTTTGTTTAGTTTTGTTAGGAATGGCATATCTTGTAAAAAAAAAGAGTAACTCCTGGGTGCTATTGGGTTATCCATATTTACGTGACAAGTTACCAAACCTAAACTAAAATTTATGGTGTTACTTAACTTTATGTGTGATGTTGGGTGTTGCCCATCTTTACATGATCCGAAGCTGCTATTTTTCCCTTTATTATTTTCTGACAAGCCAAATGGTAATTATTAATGAAAGAGTAATGTGTTAGATCTTTAAAGTATGAACTTGTCTTTTCGGTAATGATGAAAATATTAAGCTTGCTTCTTGATGAATACATGAGTTATGATGTTGCATTCCAATTTTTTTTTGAAGCATGTACAGTAGATTAGATAGCATTATGATATCACAGCCTTCTAGCATTCTTCTCGTTCGGTTAATTAAGCTTTTGAATTTTTCAATATTTTGTAAAGTTTCCTGTACATCTGTTTAGAGTCGTTGCTATTCACTATGAAATAGTTCCTTTTGTTAAATGTTGCAAATAGTTATATGAAATTACTTCCAGAGTGCCTGGAAGCGACTCATTATTATTATTATTATTATTATTATTATTATTATTATTATTATTATTATTATTGTTATTATTATTATTATTATTATTATTATTATTATTATTATTATTATTTTTATTATTATTATTGTTATTATTATTATTATTATTATTATTATTATTATTATTATTATTATTATTATTATTATTATTTTTATTATTATTATTATTATTATTATTATTATTATTATTATTATTATTATTATTATTATTATTGTACATGATAAGAAATATTGAAGTAAGTTTTCTTCTTTATCAAGCACTTTGCTTTCTTATTTGTGGCCACCAAGCTTACACTGATATTTTTTACTGTTAATAATGTTTTAAATATGTAATTGATTACTTGTAGCTATCCTTCCTCCAAAGATAACTGTAATTTTGAAAGTGGTTGTCTTTAATGCAGGTGAGCAGAAAAATGCATATATAGTAAAGATGAAAGCCCCTTAAAATTGTGAAATTAAGTTGCTCTTAATGAGATGCGAGTTGAGTATATGGTTAAGAGAGCAAACAATGATTGTTCATTTAGTCAGGCCACCGGGAAAGAATGGATGATAAGAGATTAATAAAAAGGGTTCTTTGGCAGGTTTACCTTGTATTAGAACTTGAGGAAGTGCAAGGAGATTGAGACAAATGTAAGAGACGCTAAAATGAGTGCTTGAGGATTTTGGCTTCTGGATAATGTTTCTGCTTTGACACGGCCAACCCCCTTTGCAAGAGGGTATACAGCCATTGTTTATGTATGTATGTTCGTATGTATGTCTGTATATTGTGTAGTATAGTCTATAATTCAAAGTCTTAAGGTGCATTCCATAAACTTTTTCATTTGGATCATAACGTACATTCTAGGAATATAGTGTTAACTGTGGATAAGTCTTAGTCTTCATCTCGGGTAAAGCTTGCAGAAACTACTTGAGTGAGCAAATGTGTAACAGTTAATATGAGTGTGAATATTTGTTTTTCATAAGTCATGTGTATAAACAGATAAATTTAAGTTAGAATTGTTGTTGTTACCATTCCCTGAGCTGCCTTGTTGATATGTGCTGAGTCCCTTATGACGACCACTGTCACTCTCAGGCTTTTCCACAGAGCTCAAGGGGAGTGTATGTTGTGTTGGTGGCGTATATGGATGTATGCTGTCCGGTCTTTAAGTGCTTCCTGAATTGCTTTCAATATTTTGAATGATCCTAAAAGATTGTTTAAATATATGAAATACATGAGGAATATTTTTTCCTGTCTTAATTTGATAAACCTGCTTATATTTTCTGGCAGCATTTTTTTTTAATGATTAAATCTTAAAACTAATGAATAGTTCTGGTAATGATAAGTAATATTTTAAGTGTATAGCAAATTCAGAACTGGAAATGCAGATAATCATTTAGTGTTGATTATTTGAAATGCAGATCATCATTTTGTTTGAATAATGTATCTAGTCATCTCCAAATGTAATTGTAACTTCTTACTGTAATTATTGGTTTAACTCATTAATTTTTCCTAGTCGCTTAGCATTTTAATTATGTATTATACGGTTTATTTTGGAGTCTCCAAGTTGACGTTTTTTCTGAATCCTATTTCTTTTTTATTTTAGCATATGTTGTCAGGTGTACAATGAAAAATTGGGTTGAAGACTTCTAATTTGATTCTCGGCATATTATAATTGCAATGAATGTATAGAGAGAAATTCAACAGTAACTTTGTTAGATGTTAAACGTGTAGTATACTGGTATATGATACTAAAAATGTATGAATATTCTTTTGTTGCTTTACTTTGCAATGAGTATTACTAATTAGGATTGTGATTAGTAGTTTAAAAGGTAAAATTTGATTAGTGCACCTAATAAGATAAAGAATTTTTACATTTTCATTTTGGGATGTATTGTTTTGTGCCATTTAAGGTATAGAGAACCGTGCAATTTTCTTTTGGAATGTTACACTAGATATAGTTTGATTTTTTGTTACACTATGTTACCTTAGATATAATATGATTTTATGCTCAAAGGGCTCATTAGACTTCAAGTTCATGACTTAGCAGCATTGACTAACTGGGACACTTGGTGTTGTGGTGTTTTTAGTGGGCTTATAAATATTTTTGAAGTATACTGCACTCTGTTCAAGCATTGATAAAGCAGGGATAAGAATTACTGAAAACACTATTATATTGTATTCTTTCTGGAAGTCGGAATAGAATTTTGGTGATATTGGACAGTTAGTTGTTTTTGCCTATTAACTTACTAGCCACTTGCTTAAATTGGAAGCCTAGTTATTAGTTAACTCATTTCATATGTCATCCTAAAATATAAACTTTGAAGTTATGCAGTTTGGTATGCCTAGTTTATAGCTCATATGAATAGTATATTGATGTTCATGAAGCCAGAGGTAATGAAGTGCCTTAAGACAATCAAGATGAGTACCAATACTTTTCAAAATTTTATACAAATGTTTTTTGTTATATTATTCTTTATAGTTTTGTATATTGATATAAATGGAATTTTGATTAAATGTCTATTTTTTTATTTGATAACCTATTTAGCATTGTGCAGTGGGTGTGTTATAAGTCATAGGGTTGAATCTGAAATTGTGGTAGAGTTTTTTGTAAAATAAAAATGATTAGGAAAACTTATTTTTCTCTTTGTAGTCAGCATGATTCTCATATTGTCTTCGGTGAGCTAAAAAAGCACATCATTGGATAGCCTACTGACTTCCTCAATCATCTGGCTTTCTTCCTCTCTCTCTCCCTCCTCCATTCTATTAGTGTCCCCCCCTCATTCTATTTTCACTCTGTGCTACCTATTACTGGCCCTCCTCGCTTTTTCAACTTTTAGTTGAAAAAGGAGTAAGACTTATCGTTACGTGTAGTCGGTTTGTTGAGTTTTTTTTTTTTTTGTAAAGTATTTACATAAATATTGCTTTGTGATATAGTTTTTAAGTTGTAATGATAGGAAGTTTAATCTGTCTTTTTCTTTTTGTGTCATTATTAGACCTCATTTTGGGGGTGGACACAGACACATTAATGCTGGGGAATTATGTCTGGATGTCCTAGTACCTCACAATGAGCTCGATTGCAGGTAAGGGAGAAAATATACCTGATTATATGTGAATACTCTCTGCCTTCATGTCCTCTCATAGAAATATGAAACTGTCAACTTTCTTAAGTACTAGACCTTTCGTAATACCTTACTGTTACTTTTTAATTTTGAGAGTCGTACCTTGAAGTCCTTTCAGTTTGTACCGTTTCCTGCATTGTGCGTAATACAGGGGGTCCTTGGTTTAAGATGCCCTCAACTTACGATGATTTTATCACAACAAATTATGTGATAAACTATACATATTTATCCAAATCATAAATAAAAATTAGCAATTTTCATTAATACAGATAAAGTATAAGTAAAAAAAAAGTAATAAACAAGCAATCTGATGTTGCCTAAACCTCCTAAGCAGGCATATCGAGTTCAATAAAATTGAGAGGCCATTAATGCAGTGCACAAAGCAGTACATGCGGCTGCAGTGTAATTACCTAATTGTGCTTACGAGAAAGAGCCACATGTTCGTAACTTCCCGTCTCCTGATTGGTTCCATTTTGTACTTAGTGACACTTATCATACTTGTCCTTAAAACTATGGATTGAGTTAGCATCAACTACCTACTCGCTTAGCGAATTCCAATTATCTACTCTTACACTAAAAAGTACAGTATTTCCTTACATCCTGCAAAGAAGTTTTCTTACGAAGTTTCAAACTATGACCTTTAGTTCTAGAGCTAGCCATATCAAAATATCGATACCTATCCACTCTATCATAACCATGAAGAAATTTAAAAACGGTCACCATATCCCCCTCAATTTTTTAGCTTCGAGTGATGGTAAGTCTAATTCCCACAGCCTCTCATTATAACTGAGATTATGTATTTCTGGCACCAGTTTCGTTGCATGTCCTTGAACTTTTTCCAGCTTAACTACGTGCTTTTCCAGGTGTGGATTTCAAAGTGGGGCTGCATATTCAAGCTTTGGCCTCACATACGTTACATAAGTATATCTGAACATTTCCTTGTCCATGTGCCTGAAGGCTACCCTTACATTTGCTAAGAAAGCAAATGTTGCCCTTACTATGTCATGTGTAAGCATTTCTGGAGACAAATTGGCCGGTATCTTTACTAATAGATCTCTATCATTCTCTGTCTCTTGAAGTTTTACTCGTACCACCGAGTAGTCAAGCTTGGTCCTTCTTGCACTTGTACCCATTCTCATACCTTACATTTTGAAGCACTGAATTTCATTAGCCACTTTTCTGACCACTCATGCAGACTATTTAGATCTTCCTGAAGTTCTCTACCATTGTTCTCGTTTCTTACTTTCTTCACAATCTTTGCATCATTGTGCTTTAAATAATGCACAATTTAATTCCTAATTGTGCTTACGGGAAAGAGCCCAAAGCTCGTATCTTCCCGTCTCCTGATCGGTTCCATTTTTTACTCAGTGATGCTTATCATACCTGTCCTTAAAACTATGGATTGAGTTAGCATTAAGTACTTCCTCGCTTAGCGAATTCCATTTATCAACTACTCTTACACTAAAAAAGTACTTTCTTACATCCTGCAAAGAAGTTTGCTTATGAAACTTCAAACTATAACCTCTAGTTCTAGAGCCAGCCATATTAAAATATCGATCCCTATCCACTCTATTATAACCATTAAGGAATTTAAAGACTGTCACCATTTCCCCTCTCAATCTTCTAGCTTCGAGTGATGTTAAGTTTAATTCCCTCAGCCTATCATCATAACTGAGATTGCGTGTTTCTGTCACCAGTTCCGTGGCATGTCTTTGAACTTTTGCCAGCTTAGCTACGTGCTTTTTCAAGTGCGGATTCCAAAAGGGGGCTGCATATTCAAGTTTTGGCCTCATATATGTTACATAAATATTTCTGAACATATCCCCGGCCATGTGCCTGAATGCTACCCTTGCATTTGATAAGAAAGCATATGCTACCCTTACTATGCCATTTATATGTATTTCTGGAGACAAATATACCAGCATGTTTACTCCTAGATCTCTCATTTTCCGTCTCTTGAAGTTGTACTCCTTCCAACGAGTAGTCAATCTTGGGCCTCCTTGCACTTGTACCCATTCTCATTACCTTACATTTTGAAGTATTGAATTTCATTAGCCACTTTTCTGACCACTCAAGGAGACTATTTAGCTCTTCCTGAAGTTCTCTACCATTGTTCTCGTTTCCTACTTTCTTCGCAATCTTTGCATGATCTGCAAACATATTCATGAATGAATTACCTTTCATTTTGAAGTATTGAATTTCATTAGCCACATTTCTGACCACTCAAGGAGACTATTTAGATCTTCCTGAAGTTCTCAGCCATTGTTCTCGTTTCTTACTTCACAATCTTTGTATCTTCTACAAACATATTTATGAATGAAATTGCAGACTCTGGTAGGTCATTTACATATACAAGGAACAAAAGTGGCCCTAAAACTGAACCCTGTGGAACTCCACTACTAACTCTTCTCCATTCATACACTGAGTATCTTACTCTAACCCTCTGTTCCTTTCCTTCTAAGCAACTTTTTATCCTTTCCAAGACATTTCCACCTATTCTAGCCATTGCTTGCAGCTTCTTGATAAGTCTCCCGTGTGGGACAATGTCAAATGCTTTCTGGAAGTCTAGGAATATTCAATCTGCCCAACCCTCTCTTTCCTGTAAGATTCGGCTTACCTCATCATAAAATTCTAATAAGTTTGTTACTGTTGATCTACCTTCTCTGAAGCCATGTTGCCTCACTGACAAAAAGTTGAAGGATTCCAAGTGAAGAGAGATATGTTTCCTTAGTAGTTTCTCCTTAACTTTGCAAACTATGCTGGTCAAGGAAACTGGTCTACAGTTCAGAGCCGTATCCCTCCATCCCTTTTTGAAGATAGGTATCACATTTGCTTGTTTCCAGCATCTTGGAATCTCCCCCGACTCCAGTGACTCCTTAAATATGATACTTAGTGTCACTGATATTGTGTTTGCGCATTTTTTAAGCACATGAGGGGATATGTCATCAGGACCTGTAGCTTTATGAACATCTAAATCCATCAGCGCTTTGCATACCTCTGTGGCTTTAAGGTTGATGTTCTCTAATACCGGCCCTTGAGCTTCTATCACTGCAGTCTGAGGGGGTGGGGGTATTTTCTACTGTAAATACTGACTGAAACTCCTTGTTCAATTCTTTGCAGATCTCTTCATCCGTCTCAGTGATGCTTCCATCCGCTCTCTTTAGCCTTAAAACCTGTTCTTTTACCTTCAGTTTTCCTCTGATAAAGCTGTGGAAAAGCTTGGGATTTTCTTTAGCCTTCATGGTGATGTCCCTCTCATAGTCTCTCTCTGCCTCTCTCCTTTTACTTAGGTAGTCATTTCTTGCTCTTTTGTAGGTTTGCCAGGCATTTATGTTTTTTCTCCTCCTATACCTTTTCCAGCATTTGTCTCTCCACTCCTTAGCTCTTTTACACCCATTATCGAACCATTTCTCTCTGGCATGAATTACACCTACTTTGGTGACAGGTATGCAGCAATCTACTATCTTCCCATATTTCTCACAAAAGATGTCATACATTTCTTGTACAGATTTGTTGTAAAATAAGGTTCTCTAGTCAATAACTGCAAAAAGCTCATTCATTTTGATGTAATCTCCTTTCGGATAGTTCCTCCTCTTGTCCTCAGTGCCTCTACTCTCAGGAAGAATATCTTCAATGATATACTCCATCAACAACACACAGTGGTCACTCTTTCCAATTGGTGGTTCATTCTCAATTTTTTCAATATCCAACACATTATCTGTGAACACTAGATCAAGTAGTGATTTCTCATCCCCAACCCTGGCCCTTGTTGGTTCCATTACATGTTGGTGTAGGAAATTCCCTTGTACGCAATCTAGGAATCTTGCCCCAAATGAGTCCTCACCACTGTGTGGGTCAAGATTTATCCAATCTATCTCTTTATGATTAAAGTCTCCCATAATCAAAATCCTACATTTTTTTTCCCGTGCCATGTTAACAACAGAGTTTATGACTTCAATAGTACCTATATGACTTTCCTCATAAACTTCAAGCCTATTTTGGTTCCTTGGTGGGTTGTATACAACAGTTATTATAATGCTCTCTGACCCAGTATTTATGCGAGCAACAAGAAATTCCTTGAACTCACTTTCTATAGCCAAGTTTATTTCTTCGACTTGAATCCTTTCACTTATGAGTAGTGCTATCCCTCCACCAGATCTCTCAGATCTTTCAACCCTTAGTATTCTGAAACCCTTAGGAAAAACTGTGACACTGTTTATGTCCTCACTCAACTTAGTCTCTGTAATTGCTACTATATCTGCCTTACTGTTGTGAATCCTATCTTTTAATTCTACTGCCTTACCAGCTAATCCATCAGCATTTGTGTATAACAATCTTAATGAGGCCCCATCCCCTGATCTTCTGTCATTATCTTCTTTATCTCCACTTTGTCTGGAAGAACTCTGTAATGAAAATTTTTCTTCTCTTCTTCATTTCTTTCATCATTTAACCTTCTTGCCTCTTGCAACAAGTTTTTGATCTTTCCCATCTCTTCCTGTGTTCTGTATTGTCTAATGAACACTTCTTTGAATTCTTGAAGGTCTTTTAGACTTTTTTTTCTCAACAATATTTCCCTACATGTTTCCCCTCTCTCAAAGGTTACTTTTGTTGGTCTCGGCTTTCCTACCCTCGAATATTTACCTAGTTGGTGTATGTTTACAATATCCTCAGGACCACATACTACTCCAAGCTTTCTTATCAGGTCTACAACCCTAGCTTTATTTTCTTCAAGTCTCCCGTGCCATGTTGGCTCCTGGGACTCGCTTATGCCTGAGATTACCACTGTCTTCTCCTTATCAAGTGCCTGTCTGATGAGTGGGTTTGCCCTTTCCATCACAACGTCTTTCATTTTTTCGATTACTGTCTCTTTATAGTCAACTGTTTGTATGTTTTCCAGTGCCACCACCTTTACAGCCTCTTTTATGCCACATTCCCCTTTAGTGCATCAGCAAAGGAAGTTTTCATGGCATCATTTTCCATATTCAGCTCCTGGAACTCTTTTCTGAACTGTTCAATGTTTTCCTTAATCTGGACATTCCAAGCAGCAATCTCGTCTCTCTCAGAAGAGAGCAGTGAACTAACATCTAATTCCTTTAGGTTGTCATTCAGCTGTTTGTTTTTATCTTCTTGTTTAGAAATTCTAGATTCTAGTTGACTCTTTTCCCCTTCCAGATTCTTTATTCTTTTTTCTAGTTCCTTTCTCTCCTGCCCTTGTGCTTTATTTGCTTCCTCCAAAGATCTTATTTGCTCTCTGAGTGTTTCATTCTCTTTCATTTCTCCATCCATATTCTGAATTTTATCATCAAGGGTTATAACCATTTCCTCTAAATTCTTGATTTTCTGTTTGAGTCTCCTGATGGCTACCCCTCCTACCGACCCATGGATGGGAGAGGTCTGGGACAGAGATGGCGTCATTTTTATGTTCTCCCTCTCACAGAATATAGAAAGAAGACGAGAAAGAGGAAAAAAAAAGAGAAAAACTTTTAATTAAGCTTCACACCGAATTTTTATATCTCCATATAAGTGCTATTTAGTGACTCAGTTTATCTCTTTTCTGGTAACACACATCTTAACTTAAAAACTTGACTATGGTAATTTAAGGATAAAAAGAAAAAGAAAAAAATGCAACAAAACAAAAGTCAAACCTGAAGGAAAAATTCGAACCTGTGTCTGAGGTGGCACCCACCTGTTTTTGCTATATATTCTTCCTAACTGATAAACTCACTTGCTTACCAAGGTATGTTATCACAAGATTAGACTTTACATTTAACTCAATATATACAAAATAAAAACAAAATAGTAAAAGAGAAAGCTAAAAGAAAAGCAAAAAAAAAAAAAAAAAATGAAGAAAATAAGACAGCTGTACTACTTGGCAACTTAACTCAGTACTGTTGACAGGTGGATATTTTTCTTTTTTTACTTATTCAATTATTTCGTGTATGAAACTAACTAACAAGTTAATATAAATGGGAAGGATACTGATTTTAACAATATATGGAACCACAGGATCAGGTAAACGGCTTAAGAGCTTTCCCCAGTTTACACAAAAAAATTAGGTAATGTGATGTGATGGCTTCACCTCTGGCAACTCTTCTAAATTTCCTTCAAGGCAGAACTGGACGGCAGCTTCTCTCTCCCCTCACGAAAAATGTTCTCAATTGTGTGTGTGTGTGATTACCTAATTGTGATTACCTAATTGTGATTACCTAATTGTGTTTACGGGAAAGAGCCCAAAGCTCGTATCTTCCCGTCTCCTGATCGGTTCCATTTTATACTTAGTGATACTTATCATACCTGTCCTTAAAACTATGGATTGAGATAGCATTAACTACCTCCTCGCTTAGCGAATTCCAATTGTCAACTACTCTTACACTGAAAAAGTATTTCCTTACATCCTGCGAAGAAGTTTTCTTACGAAGCTTCAAACTATGACCTCTAGTTCTAGAGCCAGCCATATCAAAATATCGATCCCTATCCACTCTATCATAACCATGAAGGAATTTAAAGACTGTCACCATATCCCCCCCTCACTCTTCTAGCTTCGAGTGATGGTAAGTCTAATTCCCTAAGCCTCTCATCATAACTGAGATTGCGTATTTCTGGCACCAGTTTCGTGGCATGTGATTACCTAATTGTGTTTACGGGAAAGAGCCCAAAGCTCGTATCTTCCCGTCTCCTGATCGGTTCCATTTTAGATTTAGTGATACTTATCATACCTGTCCTTAAAACTATTGATTGTGATAGCATTAACTACCTCCTCGCTTAGTGAATTCCAATTATCAACTACTCTTACACTGAAAAAAGTATTTCCTTACATCCTGCAAAGAAGTTTTCTTACGAAGCTTCAAACTATGACCTCTAGTTCTAGAGCATGCCATATCAAAATATCGATCCCTATCCACTCTATCATAACCATGAAGGAATTTAAAGACTGTTACCATATTTCCCCTCAATCTTCTAACTTCGAGTGATGGTAAGTCTAATTCCCTCAGCCTCTCATCATAACTGAGATTACGTATTTCTGGCATCAGTTTCGTGGCATGTCTTTGAACTTTTTCAAGCTTAGCTATGTGCTTTTTCAAGTGCGGATTCCAAAAGGGGGCTGCATATTCGAGTTTTGGCCTCACATAGGTTACATAAATATTTCTGAACATTTCCTTGTCCATGTGCCTGAAGGCTACCCTTACATTTGATAAGAATGCATATGCTGCCCTTACTATGCCGTTTATATGTATTTCTGGAGACAAATCTGCTAGTATGTGTATTAATAGATCTCTCTCATTTTCTGTCTCTTGAAGTTGTACTCCAGCCACCGAGTAGTCAAGCTTGGGCCTTCTTGCACTTGTACCCATTCTCATTACCTTACATTTTGAAGCATTGAATTTCATTAGCCACTTTTCTGTAGGTCATTTACATATACAAGGAACAAAAGTGGAACTCCACTACTAACTCTTCCCAATTCAGACACTGAGTGTTTTACTCTAACCCTCTGTTCCCTTCCTTCTAAGTAAGTTTTTATCCATGCCAAGACATTTCTACCTATTCTAGCCATTGATTGCAGCTTCCTAATAAGTCTCCCATGTGGAACAGTGTCAAATGCTTTCTGGAAGTCTAGGAATATGCAATCTGAAAAGCCCTTTCTTTCCTGTAAGATTCGGCTTACCTCATGATAAAATTCTAATTAGTATGTTACTGTTGATCTACCTTCTCTGAAGCCATGTTGCCTCACTTACAAAAAGTTGAAGGATTCCAAGTGAAGAGAGATATGTTTCCTTAATAGTTTCTCCATTACCTTGCAAACTATGCTGGTCAAGGAAACTGGTCTATAGTTTAGAGCCATATCCCTCCTTCCCTTTTTAAAGATACGTATTACGTTTGCTTGTTTCCAGCATCTTGGAATCTCCCCTGATTCCAGTGACTTTTTAAATATGATATTTAGTGCCACTGATATTGAGTTTGCGCATTTTTTAAGTACATGAGTGGATATATCATCAGTACCTGTAGCTTTATGAACATCTAACTCCATCAACGCTTTGCATACTTCTGTGGCTGTTAGGTTGATGTTCTCTAATACCGGCCCTTGAGCTTCTATCTCTGCAATCTGAGGGGATTGGGTATTTCTTACTGTAAATACTGACTGAAGCTCCTTGTTCAAGTCTTTGCAAATCTCTTCATCAGTCTCAGTGATGCTTCCATCCGCTCTCTTAAGCCTTAAACTGATAAAGCTGTGGAAAAGCTTGGGAATTTCTTTAGCCTTCCTGGTGATGTCCCTATCATAGTCTCTCTCTGTCTCTTTTCTTTTACTTAAGTAATCATTTCATGCTCTTTTGTTGGTTTGCCAGGCATTTATGTTTTTTCTCCTCCTATACCTTTTCCAGCATTTGTCTCTCCACTCCTTAGCTCTTTTACACTCATTATCGAACCATTTCTCTCTGGCATGAATTACACCTACTTTGGTGACAGGAATGCAGCAATCTATTATCTTCCCATATTTCTCACTAAAGATGTCATACATTTCTTGTACAGATTTGTTGTAAAATAAGGTTCTCTAGTCAATAGCTGCAAAAAGCTCATTCATTTTGGTGTAATCTCCTTTTGGATAATTCCTCGTCATGTCCTCAGTGCCTCTACTCTCAGGCAGAATATCTTCAATGATATACTCCATCTACAACAAGCAGTGGCCACTCTTTCCAATTGGTGGTTCATTCTCAATTTTTTCAATATCCAACACGTTATCTGTGAATACTAGTTCAATTAGTGATGGCTCGTCCCCATCCCTGGCCCTCGTTGGTTCCAGTACATATTGGTGTAGGAAATTTCCTTATACGCAATCTAGGAATCTTGCCCCGAAAGAGTCCTCACCACTGTGTGGGTCAAGATTTATCCAATCTATTTCTTTATTATTAACATCTCCCATAACCAAAATCCTACATTTTCTCTCCCGTGCCATGTTAACAACTAAGTTTATGACTTCAATATTACCTATATGACTTTCTTCATAAAATTCTAGCCTATATTGGTTCCTTGGTGGGTTATATATAACAGTTATTATAATGATCTTTGACAGAGTATTTATGTGAGCAACAAGAAATTCCTTGAACCCACTTTCTATAGTCAAGTTTAATTCTTCAACTTGAATCCTTTCTCTTATGAGCAGTGCTATCTCTGTACCATTCCTCTCAGATCTTTCAACCCTTAATATTCTGAAGCCTGTAGAAACAACTATGACACTGTTTCTGTCCTCACTCAACTTAGTCTCTGTAATTGCTACTATATCTGCCTTACTGTTGTGAATATTATATTTTAATTGAACTGCCTTACCAGCTAATCCATCAGCATTTGTGTATAACAATCTTAATGAGGCCCCATCCCCTGTGTGATTACCTAATTGTGATGACCTAATTGTGCTTACTGGAAAGAGCCCAAAGCTCGTATCTTCCCGTCTCCTGATTGGTTCCATTTTCTACTTAGTGATACTCTTCATACCTGTCCATAAAACCATTGATTGAGATAGCATTAACTACCTCCTCGCTTAGTGAATTCCAATTATCAACTACTCTTACACTGAAAAAGTATTTCCTTACATCCTGCAAAGAAGTTTTCTTACGAAGCTTCAAACTATGACCTCTAGTTCTAGAGCCTGCCATATCAAAATATCGATCCCTATCCACTCTATCATAACCATGAAGGAATTTAAAGACTGTCACCATATTTCCCCTCAATCTTCTAGCTTCGAGTGGTAAGTCAAATTACCTTAGCCTCTCATCATAACTGAGATTGTGTATTTCTGGCACCAGTTTCGTGGCATGTCTTTGAATTTTTTCAAGCTTAGCTATGTGCTTTTTCAAGTGCGGATTCCAAAAGGGGGCTGCATATTCGAGTTTTGGCCTCATATAGGTTACATAAATATTTCTGAACATTTCCTTGTCCAAGTGCCTGAAGGCTACCCTTACATTTGAAAAGATTGCATATGCTGTCTTTACTATGCCATTTATATGTATTTCTGGAGACAAATCTGCCAGTATGTTTACTCCTAGATCTCTCTCATTTTCTGTCTCTTGAAGTTGTACTCCAGCCACCGAGTAGTCAAGCTTGGGCCTTCTTGCACTTGTACCCGTTCTCATTATCTTACATTCTGAAGTATTGAATTTCATTAGCCACTTTTCTGACCACTCGTGCAGACTATTTAGATCTTCTTGAAGTTCTCTACCATTGTTCTCGTTTCCTACTTTCTTCACAATCTTTGCATCATCTGCAAACATATTCATGAATGAATTTACAGACTCTGATAGGTCATTTACATATACAAGGAACAAAAGTGGCCCTGAAATTGAACCCTGTGGAATCCACTACTAAGTCTTCTCCATTCAGACACTGAATGTCTTACTCTAACCCTCTGTTCCCTTCCTTCCAAGTAAGTTTTTATCCATTTCAAGACATTTCTACCTATTCTGGCCATTCCTTGCAGCTTCCTAATAAGTCTCCCATGTGGAACAGTGTCAAACGCTTTCTGGAACTCTAGGAATGTGTAATCTGCTCAGCTCTCTCTTTCCTGTAAGATTCGGCTTACCTCATGATAAAATTCTAATAAGTTTGTTACTGTTGATCTACCTTCTCTGAAGCCATGTTGCCTCACTGACAAAAAGTTGAAGGATTCCAAGTGAAGAGAGATATGTTTTCTTAGTAGTTTTTCCATGACATTGCAAACTATGCTGGTCATGGAAACTGGTCTATTGTTCAGAGCCGTATCCCTCCTTCCCCTTTTGAAGATAGGTATCACGCTTGTTTGATTCCAGCATCTTGGATTCTCCCCTGACTCCAGTGACATTTTAAATATGATACTTAGTGCTACTGATATTGAGTTTGCGCATTTTTTAAGTACATGAGGGGATATGTCATCAGGACCTGTAGCTTTATGAACATCTAACTCCATCAACACTTTGCATACCTCTGTGGCTGTAAGGTTGATGTTCTCTAATACCGGCCCTTGAGCTTCTATCTCTGCAATCTGTGGGGGTGGGGTATTTTCCACTGTAAATACTGACTGAAACTTCTTGTTGAATTCTTTGCAGATCACTTCATCCGTCTCAGTGATGCTTCCATCGTCTCTCTTTAGCCTTAAAACCTGTTCTTTTACCTTCAGTTTTCCTCTGATAAAGCTTTGGAAAAGCTTGGGATTTTCTTTAGCCTTCCTGGTGATGTCCCTCTCATAGTCTCTCTCTGCCTCTCTTCATTTACTTAGGTAGTCATTTCTTGTTTTTTTGTAGGTTTGCCAGGCATTTATGTTTTTTCTCCTCCTATTCTTTTTCCAGCATTTGTCTCTCCACTCCTTAGCTCTTTTACACTCATTATCGAACCATTTCTCTCTGGCATGAATTATACCTACTTTGGTGACAGGTATGCAGCAATCTACTATCTTCCCATATTTCTCACAAAAGATGTCATACATTTCTTGTACAGATTTGTTGCAAAATAAGGTTCTCTAGTCAATAACTGGAAAAAACTCATTTATTTTGATGTAATCTCCTTTCGGATAATTCCTCCTCATGTCCCCAGTGCCTCTACTCTCAGGCAGAATATTTTCAATGATATACTCTATCAGCAACACAGTGGTCACTCTTTCCAATTGGTGGTTCATACTAAAGTTTTTCAATATCCAACACATTATCTGTGAATACTAGTTCAAGTAGTGATGATTCATTCCCACCCCTGGCCCTCGTTGGTTCCATTACATGTTGGTGTAAGAAATTCCCTTGTACGCAATCTAGGAATCTTGCCCCGAATGAGTTCTTACCACTGTGTGGGTCAAGATTTATCCAATCTATCTCTTTATGATTAAAATCTCCCATAATCAAAATCCTACATTTTCTCTCCCATGCCATGTTAACAACTGAGTTTATGACTTCAATAGTACCTATATGACTTTCCTCATAAACTTCTAGCCTATTCTGGTTCCTTGGTGGGTTATATACAACAGTTATTATAATGCTCTCTGACCCAGTATTTATGCGAGCAACAAGAAATTCCTTGAACTCACTTTCTATAGCCAAGTTTAATTCTTCAACTTGAATCTTTTCACTTATGAGCAGTGCTATCCCTCCACCAGTCCTCTCAGATCTTTCAACCCTTAATATTTTAAGCCCTTAGGAAAAACTGTGACACTGTTTATGTCCTCACTCAATTTAGTCTCTGTAATTGCTACTATATCTGCCTTACTGTTATGAATGTTATATTTTAATTCTACTGCCTTACCAGCTAATCCATCAGCATTTGTGTGATTACCTAATTGTGATTACCTAATTGTTTTTACGGGAAAGAGCCCAAAGCTCGTATCTTCCCATCACCTGATCGGTTCCATTTTAGACTTAGTGATACTTATCATACCTGTCCTTAAAACTATGGATTGAGATAGCATTAACTACCTCCTCGCTTAGCGAATTCCAATTATCAACTACTCTTACACTGAAAAAGTATTTCCTTACATCCTGCAAAGAAGTTTTCTTACGAAGCTTCAAACTATGACCTCTAGTTCTAGAGCCAGCCATATCAAAATATCGGTCCCTATCCACTCTATCATAACCATGAAGGAATTTAAAGACTGTCACCATATTTCCCCTCAATCTTCTAACTTCGAGTGATGGTAAGTCTAATTCCATCAGCCTCTCATCATAACTGAGATTACGTATTTCTGGCACCAGTTTCGTGGCATGTCTCTGAACTTTTTCAAGCTTAGCTATGTGCTTTTTCAAGTGCGGATTCCAAAAGGGGGCTGCATATTCGAGTTTTGGCCTCACATAGGTTACATAAATATTTCTAGGTTACAAAAGTATTTCTAAGGTTACATAAATATTTCTGTATAACAGTCTTAATGAGGCCCCATCCCCTGATCTTCGGTCATTATCTTCTTTATCTCCCCTTTGTCTGGAAGAACTCTGAAATGAAAATTTTTCTTCTCTTCTTCATTTCTTTCCTCATTTAACCTTCTTGTGTGATTACCTAATTGTGATTACCTAATTGTGTTTACGGGAAAGAGCCCAAAGCTCGTATCTTCCCGTCTCCTGATCGGTTCCATTTTAGACTTAGTGATACTTATCATACCTGTCCTTAAAACTATGGATTGAGATAGCATTAACTACCTCCTCGCTTAGCGAATTCCAATTATCAACTACTCTTACACTGAAAAAGTATTTCCTTACATCCTGCAAAGAAGTTTTCTTACAAAGCTTCAAATTATGACCTCTAGTTCTAGAGCCAGCCTTATCAAAATATCGATCCCTATCCACTCTATCATAACCATGAAGGAATTTAAAGACTGTCACCATATCCCCCCTCACTCTTCTAGCTTCGAGTGATGGTAAGTCTAATTCCCTCAGCCTCTCATCATAACTGAGATTGCGTATTTCTGGCACCAGTTTTGTGGCATGTCTTTGAACTTTTTCAAGCTTAGCTATGTGCTTTTTCAAGTGCGGATTCCAAAAAGGGGCTGCATATTCGAGTTTTGGCCTCACATAGGTTACATAAATATTTCTGAATATTTCCTTGTCCATGTGCCTGAAGGCTACCCTTACATTTGATAAGAATGCATATGCTGCCCTTACTATGCTATTTATATGCATTTCTGGAGACAAATCTGCTAGTATGTTTACTTCTAGATCTTTCTCATTTTCTGTCTCTTGAAGTTGTACTCCAGCCACCGAGTAGTCAAGCTTGGGCCTTCTTGCACTTGTACCCATTCTCATTACCTTACATTTTGAAGTATTGAATTTCATTAGCCACTTTTCTGACCACTCATGCAGATTATTTAGATCCTCCTGAAGTTCTCTACCATTGTTCTCGTTTTTTACTTTCTTCACAATCTTTGCTTCATCTGCAAACATATTCATGAATGAATTTACAGACTCTGGTAGGTCATTTACATATACAAGGAACAAAAGTGGCCCTAAAACTGAACCCTGTGGAACTCCACTACTAACTCTTCTCCATTCAGACACTGAGTGTCTTACTCTAACCCTCCGTTCCCTTCCTTCTAAGTAAGTTTTTATCCATTCCAAAACATTTCCACCTATTCTAGCCATTGATTGCAGCTTCCTAACAAGTCTCCCATGTGGAACAGTGTCAAACGCTTTCTGGAAGTCTAGGAATATGCAATCTGCCCAGCCCTCTCTTTCCTGTAAGATTTGGCTTACCTCATGATAAAATTCTAATAAGTTTGTTACTGGTGATCTACCTTCTCTGAAGCCATGTTGTCTCACTGACAAAAAGTTGAAGGATTCCAAGTGAAGAGAGATATGTTTCCTTAGTAGTTTCTCCATAACTTTGCAAACTATGCTGGTCAAGGAAACTGGTCTATAGTTCAGAGACGTATCCCTCCTTCCCTTTTTGAAGATAGGTATCACATTTGCTTGTTTCCAGCATCTTGGAATCTCCCCTGACTCCAGTGACTTTTTAAATATGATACTTAGTGCCACTGATATTGAGTTTGTGCATTTTTTAAGCACATGAGGGGATATGTCATCGGGACCTGTAGCCTTATGAACATCTAAATCCATCAGCGCTTTGCATACCTCTGTGATTACCTAATTGTGATTACCTAATTGTGTTTACGGGAAAGAGCCCAAAGCTCGTATCTTCCCGTCTCCTGATCGGATCCATTTTATACTTAGTGATACTTATCATACCTGTCCTTAAAACTATGGATTGAGATAGCATTAACTACCTCCTCGCTTAGCAAATTCCAATTATCAATTACTCTTACACTGAAAAAGTATTTTCTTACATCCTGCAAAGAAGTTTTCTTACGAAGCTTCAAACTATGACCTCTAGTTCTAGAGCCAGCCATGTCAAAATATCGATCGCTATCCACTCTATCATAACCATGAAGGAATTTAAAGACTGTCACCATATCCCCCCTCACTCTTCTAACTTCGAGTGATGGTAAGCCTAATTCCTTCCACCTCTCATCATAACCGAGATTGCGTATTTCTGGCACCAGTTTTGTGGCATGTCTTTGAACTTTATCAAGCTTAACTATGTGCTTTTTCAAGTGCGGATTCCAAAAAGGGGCTGCATATTCGAGTTTTGGCCTCACATAGGTTACATAAATATTTCTGAACATTTCCTTGTCCATGTGCCTGAAGGCTACCCTTACCTTTGATAAGAATGCATATGCTGCCCTTACTATGCCATTTATATGTATTTCTGGAGACAAATCTGCCAGTATGTTTACTTCTAGATCTTTCTCATTTTCTGTCTCTTGAAGTTGTACTCCAGCCACCGAGTAGTCAAGCTTGGGCCTTCTTGCACTTGTACCCATTCTCATTACCTTAAATATTGAAGTATTGAATTTCATTAGCCACTTTTCTGACCACTCATGCAGATTATTTAGATCCTCCTGAAGTTCTCTACCATTGTTCTCGTTTTTTACTTTCTTCACAATCTTTGCATCATCTGCAAGCATATTCATGAATGAAATTACAGACTCTGGTAGATCATTTACATATACAAGGAACAAAAGTGGCCCTAAAACTGAACCCCGTGGAACTCCACTACTAACTCTTCTCCATTCAGACACTGAGTGTCTTACTCTAACCCTCTGTTCCCTTCCTTCTAAGTAAGTTTTTATCCATTCCAAAACATTTCCACCTATTCTAGCCATTCCTTGCAGCTTCCTAATAAGTCTCCCATGTGGAACAGTGTCAAACGCTTTCTGGAAGTCTAGGAATATGCAATCTGCCCAGCCCTCTCTTTCCTGTAAGATTTGGCTTACCTCATCATAAAATTCTAATAAGTTTGTTACTGTTGATCTACCTTCTCTGAAGCCATGTTGCCTCACTGATAAAATGTTGAAGGATTCCAAGTGAAGAGAGATATGTTTCCTTAGTAGTTTCTCCATAACTTTGCAAACTATGCTGGTCAAGGAAACTGGTCTATAGTTCAGAGACGTATCCCTCCTTCCCTTTTTGAAGATAGGTATCACATTTGCTTGTTTCCAGCATCTTGGAATCTCCCCCGACTCCAGTGAATTTTTAAATATGATACTTAGTGCCACTGATATTGAGTTTGCGCATTTTTTAAGCACATGAGGGGATATGTCATCAGGACCTGTAGCTTTATGAACATCTAAATCCATCAGCGCTTTGCATACCTCTGTGGCTGTAAGGTTGATGTTCTCTAATACCGGCCCTTGAGCTTCTATCACTGCAATCTGAGGGGGTGGGGTATTTTCTACTGTAAATACTGACTGAAACTTCTTGTTCAATTCTTTGCAGATCTCTTCATCCGTCTCAGTGATGCTTCCATCCACTCTCTTTAGCCTTAAAACCTGTTCTTTTACCTTCAGTTTTCCTCTGATAAAGCTGTGGAAAAGCTTGGGATTTTCTTTAGCCTTCCTGGTGATGTCCCTCTCATAGTCTCTCTCTGCCTCTCTTCTTTTACTTAGGTAGTCATTTCTTGCTCTTTTGTAGGTTTGCCAGGCATTTATGTTTTTTCTCCTCCTATACCTTTTCCAGCATTTGTCTCTCCACTCCTTAGCTCTTTTACACCCATTATCGAACCATTTCTCTCTGGCATGAATTACACCTACTTTGGTGACAGGTATGCAGCAATCTACTATCTTCCCATATTTCTCACAAAAGATGTCATACACTTCTTGTACAGATTTGTTGTGAAATAAGGTTCTCCAGTTAAGAACTGCAAAAAGCTCATTCATTTTGATGTAATCTCCTTTCGAATAGTTCCTCCTCATGTCCTCAGTGCCTCTACTCTCAGGAAGAATATCTTCAATGATATACTCCATCAACAACACACAGTGGTCACTCTTTCCAATTGGTGGTACATTCTCAATTTTTTCAATATCCAACACATTATCTGTGAACACTAGATCAAGTAGTGATGGCTCATCCCCACCCCTGGCCCTTGTTGGTTCCATTACATGTTGGTGTAGGAAATTCCCTTGTACGCAATCTAGGAATCTTGCCCCGAATGAGTTCTCACCACTGTGTGGGTCAAGATTTATCCAATCTATCTCTTTATGATTAAAGTCTCCCATAATCAAAATCCTACATTTTTTTTCCCGTGACATGTTAACAACTGAGTTTATGACTTCAATAGTACCTATATGACTTTCCTCATAAACTTCAAGCCTATTTTGGTTCCTTGGTGGGTTGTATACAACAGTTATTATAATGCTCTCTGACCCAGTATTTATGCGAGCAACAAGAAATTCCTTGAACTCACTTTCTATAGCCAAGTTTATTTCTTCAACTTGAATCTTTTCACTTATGAGCAGTGCTATCCCTCCACCAGTTCTCTCAGATCTTTCAACCCTTAGTATTCTGAAGCCCTTAGGAAAAACGGTGACACTGTTTATGTCCTCACTCAACTTAGTCTCTGTAATTGCTACTATATCTGCCTTACTGTTGTGAATCCTATCTTTTAATTCTACTGCCTTACCAGCTAATCCATCAGCATTTGTGTATAACAATCTTAATGAGGCCCCATCCCCTGATCTTCTGTCATTATCTTCTTTATCTCCACTTTATCTGGAAGAACTCTGTAATGAAAATTTTTCTTCTCTTCTTCATTTCTTTCATAATTTAACCTTCTTGCCTCTTGCAACAAGGTTTTGATCTTTCCCAACTCTTCCTGTGTTCTGTATCGTCTAATGAACACTTCTCTGAATTCTTGAAGGTCTTTTAGACTTTTTTTTCTCAACAATATTTCCCTACATGTTTCCCCTCTCTCAAAGGTTACTTTTGTTGGTCTCGGCTTTCCTTCCCTCGAATATTTACCTAGTTGGTGTATGTTTACAATATCCTCAGGACCACATACTACTCCAAGCTTTCTTATCAGGTCTACAACCCTAGCTTTATTTTCTTCAAGTCTCCCGTGCCATGTTGGCTCCTGGGACTCGCTTATGCCTGAGATTACCACTGTCTTCTCCTTATCAAGTGCCTGTCTGATGAGTGGGTTTGCCCTTTCCATCACAACGTCTTTCATTTTTTCGATTACTGTCTCTTTATAGTCAACTGTTTGTATGTTTTCCAGTGCCACCACCTTTACAGCCTCTTTTACTGCCACATTCCCCTTTAGTGCATCAGCAAAGGAAGTTTTCATGGCATCATTTTCCATATTCAGCTCCTGGAACTCTTTTCTGAACTGTTCAATGTTTTCCTTAATCTGGACATTCCAAGCAGCAATCTCGTCTCTCTCAGAAGAGAGCAGTGAACTAACATCTAATTCCTTTAGGTTGTCATTCAGCTGTTTGTTTTTATCTTCTTGTTTAGAAATTCTAGATTCTAGTTGACTCTTTTCCCCTTCCAGCTTCTTTATTCTTTTTTCTAGTTCCTTTCTCTCCTGCCCTTGTGCTTTTTTTGCTTCCTCCAAAGATCTTATTTGCTCTCTGAGTGTGATTACTTAATTGTGTTTACGGGAAAGAGCCCAAAGCTCGTATCTTCCCGTCTCCTGATCGGTTCCATTTTATACTTAGTGATACTTATCATACCTGTCCTTAAAACTATGGATTGAGATAGCATTAACTGCCTCCTCGCTTAGCGAATTCCAATTATCAACTACTCTTACACTGAAAAAGTATTTCCTTACATCCTGCAAAGAAGTTTTCTTACGAAGCTTCAAACTATGACCTCTAGTTCTTGAGCCATCCATATTAAAATATCGATCCCTATCCACTCTATCAAAACCATGAAGGAATTTAAAGACTGTCACCATATCCCCCCTCACTCTTCTAGCTTCGAGTGATGGTAAGTCTAATTCCCTCAGCCTCTCATCATAACTGAGATTGCGTATTTCTGGCACCAGTTTCGTGGCATGTGTGTGTGTGTGTGTGTATATATATATATATATATATATATATATATATATATATATATATATATATATATATATAGTCACCGTGGCTCAAGCGATGGCGTTCGCGACTTTGAGGCGTCAGGTCGAGGGTTCGCGCCTCGTTACTTTCTGAAGATAGCAAGGGCAGGCACTCAGGGTAACGATTACATCTGCCAAAACAAGTCCTTCGCAAGAAGGCGACCGTCGTAGCCCTTGGTAGAAAAAGGAGTCCGTGACGTAAAACTGGAACAATATATATATATATATATATATATATATATATATATATATATATATATATATATATATATATATATATATATATATATATATATATATATATATATATATATATATATATATGAATCATTTTTTACCCCAACCGGGACTTGAACCTAGGACTTATAATTACTAAGTCAAGGTGCTTATTAAAAAAAAAAAACTACACACCACAGGAGGTTAAAAGGAATTCAACCTTATAGCTTATATCTGCTGTACTTATGAATGAACGCATTCTATCTGAATGCCACTATGTTCATATTACAGATTCGCCAACCTCACTCGTGGCTACAATTTCACATTTAATTCAATTCCCAATATCGTTAGGGCTATACAATAACAAATAAGCACATTACATATGTGAAAACATGAATCATTTTTTACCCCAACCGGGATTTGAACCTAGGACTTATAATTGCTAACTCAAGGCGCTACCAACTACACACCACAGAAGGTTAAAAGGAATCCAACCTTATATCTTATATCTGCTATACTTAGGAATGAATGCATTCTATCTGAATGCCATTATGTTCACATTACAGATTCCCCAACCTCACTCGTGGCTTCATTTTCGCATTTAATTCAATTCCCAATCTCATTCGGGCTATACAACAACCAAATAAGCACATTACATATGTGAAAACATGAATAATTTTTTACCCCGAGCGGGACCTGAACCTAGGACTTTTAATTACTAAGTCAAGGCGCTACCAAGTACACACCACAGAAGGTTAAAAGGAATCCAACCTCATAGCTTATATCTGCTCTACTTAGGAATGATGGGCAGAATATTTTGAGTGCTTGCTAAATGTTGAGGAAGATAGAGAGGCAGCTATAGTGGCAGTGGGAGGGGTTCAAGGGCCAGTAATGGGAGATGAAAATGAGAGAGAGATTACAAGAGAGGAGGTGAAAAGGGCATTGTATGAAGCGAAAGCAGGTAAAGCACCTGGAATGGATGGTGTGAGAGCGGAGATGTTGAAAGAAGGGAGTGTGACTGCATTGGAATGGTTAGTGAGAGTGTTTAATATATGCTTTATGTTGTCATTGGTGACAGTGGATTGGGTGATTGCCTGTATAGTGCCCCTATACAAAGGTAAGGGAGATATGTATGAATGCAGTAATTTTAGGGGTATAAGTTTGTTAAGTGTGGTAGGAAAAGTGTATGGTAGGATACTGGTTAATAGGATTAGGGATAAGACAGAATATGTGATTGCGGAAGTGCAGAGTGGTTTTAGGAGAGGTAGAGGTTGTATAGATCAGATTTTTATAGTTAGGCAGTTATGTGAGAAATATTTAGCAAAGGGTAAGGATGTGTATTTTGCATTTTTGGATCTGGAGAAAGCATATGATAGAGTTGATAGAGAGGCTATGTGGAATGTTTTGAGATTATATGGAATCAATGGTAAATTGTTGCATGCAGTGAAGAGTTTGTATGAGGGTAGTAGAGCTTGTGTTAGGGTAGGGAATGAAATGAGTGAGTGGTTTGCAGTGAGTGTGGGACTGAGACAGGGATGTGTGATGTCACCATGGCTGTTCAATTTGTATATTGATGGAGTTGTAAGAGAGGTGAATGAGCGAGTGCGTGGTCGAGGTTTGAGAATGGTAGATGGGGATGATAACGAGTGGGAGCTGAATCAGTTCCTGTTTGCAGATGATACTGTGGTGGTGGCAGATTCAGAGGAAAAGCTGTGTCAGTTAGTGTCAGAATTTGGAATTTGGAATGGTGTGTGAGAGAAGGAAGCTGCGAGTGAATGTGGGAAAGAGTAAGGTTATGAGGTGTACAAGAAATGAGGATGGTGCTGGATTGAATGTTATGTTGAATGGAGAGACACTTGAGGAGGTTAATCAGTTTAAGTATTTAGGCTCGGTTATAGCTGCAAATGGTGGAGTGGAAGCAGATGTGTGTCACAAAGTGAATGAAGGATGTAAAGTGTTGGGTGCATTGAAAGGAGTGATGAAGAATAGAGGGTTGGAAATGAATGTTAAGAAAGTTTTGTATGAGAAAGTGGTTGTGCCAACTGTGATGAATGGATCAGAGTTATGGGGTATGAAAATAAGTGAGAGACGGAAACTAAATGTGTTTGAGATGAAATGCCTGAGGAGTATGATTGGTGTATCTCGATTGGCTAGGGTTAGGAATGAAGTGGTGAGAGCAAGAACGGGTGTGAGGAGAGAAATTGCCGCCAGAGTAGATACGAATGTTCTGAGATGGTTTGGCCATGTGGAAAGGATGGATGATGAAAGGCTGCTGAAAAAGGTGATGAATGCGAGAGTTGATGGGAGAAATGCTAGAGCGAGGCCTAGGTTTGGGTGGATGGATGGAGTAAGGAGAGCCCTGAATGATAGGAGGATTTATGTGAGGGAAGCAAGCGAGCGTGCTAGGAATAGGAATGAGTGGCGAGCGATTGTGACGCAGCTCTGATGGGCATCTGCTGTTACCACGGGGCTGCATCTTACAGAGATAGCCCTGTGGTAGGGGCAGTAGGAGGAGCTGGCAGTTGTGAAGCGACACAGGTTGTGGAAGAGCTGGGAGGATGGGCTGTGGCACTCCAGCAGTGCCATCTGAACGGTCGCTAGCTCCCTCGTCATTGCCCATAGAACAAAGTAATCCCCCTATTTGTTTTCCTTTCTTGATGTCGGCTACCCCCCAATTAAAGGGGGAAACAGCCAAGGTATATGTATGATGTATGTACTTAAGAATGAACGCATTCTATCTGAATGCCACTATGTTCATATTAGATTCCCCAACCTCCCTCGTGGCTTCATTTTCGCATTTAATTCAATTCCCAATCTCATTCGGGCTATACAATAACTAAATAAGCACATTACATATGTGCAAGCATGAATCATTTTTTACCCCGACCGGGACTCGAACCTAGGACTTATGATTACTAAGTCAAGGTGCTACCACTACACCACAGAAGGTTAAAAGGAATCCAACCTTATAGCTTATATCTGCTATGCTTGGGAATGAACACATTCTATCTGAATGCCACTATGTTCCTATTACAGATTCCCCAATCTCACTCATGGCTTCATTTTCTCATTTAATTCAATTCCCAATCTTATTCGGGCTATACAAGTCCTAGGTTCATGTCCCAGTCGGGGTAAAAAATGATTTATGTTTTCACATATGTAATGTGCTTATTTGGTTATTGTATAGCCCGGATAAGATTGGGAATTGAATTAAATGTGAAAATGAAGCCACGATTGAGGTTGGGGAATCTGTAATATGAACATAGTGGCATTCAGATAGAATGTGTTCATTCCTAAGTATAGCAGATATAAACTATAAGGTTGGATTCCTTTTAACCTTCTGTGGTGTGTAGTAGGTAGCACCTTGACTTAGTAATTATACGTCCTAGGTTCAAGTCCCGGTTGGGGTAAAAAATTATTCATGTTTTCACATATGTAATGTCATTATTTGGTTATTGTATATCCCGAATGAGATTGGGAATTGAATTAAATGCGAAAATGAAGCCACGAGTGAGATTGAGGAATCTGTAATATGAACATAGTTGCATTCAGATAGAATGCATTCATTCCTAAGTATAGTAGATATAAGCTCTAAGGTTGGATTCCTTTTAACCCTCTGTGGTGTGTAGTTGGCAGAGCCTTGAGTTAGTAATTATAAGTCCTAGGTTCAAGTCCCAGTCGGGATAAAAAATGATTCATGTTTTCACATATGTAATGTGCTTATTTGGTTATTGTATAGCTCGCATGAGATTGGGAATTGAATTAATTGCGAAAATGAAGCCACGAGTGAGGTTGGGGAATGTGTAATATGATCATAGTTGCATTCAGATAGAATGCGTTCATTCCTAAGTATAGCAGATATAAGATATAAGGTTGAATTTCTTTTAACCTTCTGTGGTGTGTAGTTGGATAAATCCTAGGTTCAAGTCCCGGTTGGGGCAAAAAATGATTCAGGTTTTCACATACGTAATGTGCTTATTTTGTTATTGTATAGCCCGAATGAGATTGGGAATTGAATTAAATGAGAAAATGAAGCCACGAGTGAGGTTGGGGAATCTGTAATATGAACATAGTGGCATTCAGATAGAATGCGTTCATTCCTAAGTATAGCAGATATAAGCTATAAGGTTGGATTTCTTTTAACCTTCTGTGGCCTAGGTTCAAGTTCCGGTCGAGGTACAAAAAAACGATTCATGTTTTCACATACGTAATGTGCTTATTTGGTTATATATATATATATATATATATATATATATATATATATATATATATATATATATATATATATATATATATATATATATATATATATATATATATATATATATATATATATATATATATATATATATATATATATATATATATATATATATATATATATATATATATATATATATATATATATATATATATATATATATATATATATATATATATATATATATATATATATATATATATATATATATATATATATATATATATATATATATATATATATATATATATATATATATATATATATATATATATATATATATATATATATATATATATATACACTTATATTGTAAGGAACGGACATCAGAATTGACTGCAAAATTTACACAAGTCTTAATGGCACACTATGCTTTTGATATCCGGGTGGAATAGGGTAAAGAGAGAAACCTCTCCCATCGAGGCAAATATTCTTCTCCAGAAGTGTCTTCAACATAAATTCCTCGAAGACCAGGTATGCAAGCTTTCGAAGGTTACAAGCATTCATCGTCAGGTAGTTGAATAAACACTGAAGAAAAGAATGAGTAGTAGATAAACACACTAGAAAGTACTAAGGAACTCAAAATTTCTTTAAATTTCCATACATAACCATAACCAACTACAATTACAGTACTGTATTCACGTTCTTCTCGTGAAGTAGAACCACATGTAATATATATATATATATATATATATATATATATATATATATATATATATATATATATATATATATATATATATATATATATATATATATATATATATATAACCAGATAAGCACATTACATATGTGAAAACATGAATAATTTTTTACCCCGACCGGGACTCGAACCTAGGACTTATGATTACTAAGTCAAGGTGCTACCACTACACCACAGAAGGTTAAAAGGAATCCAACCTTATAGCTTATATCTGCTATACTTGGGAATGAACGCATTCTATCTGAATGCCACTATGTTCCTATTACAGATTCCCCAATCTCACTCATGGCTTCATTTTCTCATTTAATTCAATTCCCAATCTTATTCGGGCTATTCAAGTCCTAGGTTCATGTCCCAGTCAGGGTAAAAAATGATTTATGTTTTCACATATGTAATGTGCTTATTTGGTTATTGTATAGCCCGGATAAGATTGGGAATTGAATTAAATGTGAAAATGAAGCCACGATTGAGGTTGGGGAATCTGTAATATGAACATAGTGGCATTCAGATGGAATGTGTTCATTCCTAAGTATAGCAGATATAAACTATAAGGTTGGATTCCTATTAACCTTCTGTGGTGTGTAGTAGGTAGCACCTTGACTTAGTAATTATAAGTTCTAGGTTCAAGTCCCGGTCGGGGTAAAAAATTATTCATGTTTTCACATATGTAATGTCATTATTTGGTTATTGTATATCCCGAATGAGATTGGGAAATGAATTAAATGCGAAAATGAAGCCACGAGTGAGATTGAGGAATCTGTAATATGAACATAGTGACATTCAGATAGAATGCATTCATTCCTAAGTATAGTAGATATAAGCTCTAAGGTTGGATTCCTTTTAACCTTCTGTGGTGTGTAGTTGGCAGAGCCTTGAGTTAGTAATTATAAGTCCTAGGTTCAAGTCCCAGTCGGGATAAAAAATGATTCATGTTTTCACATATGTAATGTGCTTATTTGGTTATTGTATAGCTCGCATGAGATTGGGAATTGAATTAAATGCGAAAATGAAGCCACGAGTGAGGTTGGGGAATGTGTAATATGATCATAGTTGCATTCAGATAGAATGCATTCATTCCTAAGTATAGCAGATATAAGATATAAGGTTGAATTTCTTTTAACCTTCTGTGGTGTGTAGTTGGATAAGTCCTAGGTTCAAGTCCCGGTTGGGGCAAAAAATGATTCAGGTTTTCACATATGTATTGTGCTTATTTTGTTATTGTATAGCCCGAATGAGATTGGTAATTGAATTAAATAAGAAAATGAAGCCACGAGTGAGGTTGGGGAATCTGTAATATGAACATAGTTGCATTCAGATAGAATGCGTTAATTCCTAAGTATAGCAGATATAAGCTATAAGGTTGGATTTCTTTTAACCTTCTGTGGCCTAGGTTCAAGTTCCGGTCGAGGTACAAAAAAACGATTCATGTTTTCACATACGCAATGTGCTTATTTGGTTATATATATATATATATATATATATATATATATATATATATATATATATATATATATATATATATATATATATATATATATATATTATATATATATATATATATATATATATATTATATATATATATATATATATATATATATACACACTTATATTGTAAGGAACGGACATCAGAGTTGACTGCAAAATTTTCACAAGTCTTAATGGCACACTATGCTTTTGATATCCGGGTGGAATAGGGTAAAGAGAGAAACCTCTCCTATCGAGGCAAATATTCTTCTCCAGAAGTGTCTTCAACATAAATTCCTCGAAGACCAGGTATGCAAGCTTTCGAAGGTTACAAGCCTTCATCGTCAGGTAGTTAAATGAACACTGAAGAAAAGAATGAGTAGTAGATAAACACACTAGAAAGTACTAAGGAACTCAAAATTTCTTTAAATTTCCATACATAACCATAACCATCTACAATTACAGTACTGTATTCACGTTCTTCTCGTGAAGTAGAACCACATGTAATATATATATATATATATATATATATATATATATATATATATATATATATATATATATATATATATATATATATATATATAACCAGATAAGCACATTACATATGTGAAAACATGAATAATTTTTACCCCGACCGGGACTCGAACCTAGGACTTATGATTACTAAGTCAAGGTGCTACCACTACACCACAGAAGGTTAAAAGGAATCCAACCTTATAGCTTATATCTGCTATACTTAGGAATGAACGCATTGTAACTGAATGCCACTATGTTCATATTACAGATTCCCCAACCTCACTCGTGGTTTCATTTTAGCATTTAATTCAAATCCCAATCTCATTCGGGCCATGAAATAACCAATAAGCACATTATATATGTGAAAACATGAATAATTTTTACCCCGACCGGGACTCGAACCTAGGACTTATGATTACTAAGTCAAGGCGCTACCACTACACCACAGAAGGTTAAAAGGAATCCAACCTTACAGCTTATATCTGCTATACTTAGGAATGAACGCATTCTAACTGAATGCCACTATGTTCATATTACAGATTCCCCAACCTCACTCGTGGTTTCATTTTAGCATTTAATTCAAATCCCAATCTCACGAGTGAGGTTGGGGAATCTGTAATATGAACATAGTGGCATTCAGTTAGAATGCGTTCATTCCTAAGTATAGCAGATATAAGCAATAAGGTTGGATTCCTTTTAACCTTCTGTGGTGTAGTGGTAGCGCCTTGACTTAGTAATCATAAGTCCTAGGTTCGAGTCCAGGTCGGGGTAAAAAAACCGATTCATATATATATATATATATATATATATATATATATATATATATATATATATATATATATATATATATATATATATATATATATATATATATATATATATATATATATATATATATGTGTGTGTGTGTGATTACCTAATTGTGATTACCTAATTGTGTTTACGGGAAAGAGCCCAAAGCTCGTATCTTCCCGTCTCCTGATCGGTTCCATTTTTAGACTTAGTGATACTTATCATACCTGTCCTTAAAACTATGGATTGAGATAGCATTAACTACCTCCTCGCTTAGCGAATTCCAATTATCAACTACTCTTACACTGAAAAAGTATTTCCTTACATCCTGCAAACAAGTTTTCTTACGAAGCTTCAAACTATGACCTCTAGTTCTAGAGCCAGCCATATCGAAATATCGATCCCTATCCACTCTATCATAACCATGAAGGAATTTAAAGACTGTCACCATATCCCTCCTTACTCTTCTAGCTTCGAGTGATGGCAAGTCTAATTCCCTCAGCCTCTCATCATAACCGAGATTGCGTATTTCTGGCACCAGTTTCGTGGCATGTCTTTGAACTTTTTCAAGCTTAGCTATGTGCTTTTTCAAGTGCGGATTCCAAAAGGTGGCTGCATATTCGAGTTTTGGCCTCACATAGGTTACATAAATATTTCTGAACATTTCCTTGTCCATGTGCCTGAAGGCTACCCTTACGTTTGATAAGAATGCATATGCTGCCCTTACTACGCCATTTATATGTATTTCTGGAGACAAATCTGCCAGTATGTTTACTCCTAGATCTCTCTCATTTTCTGTCTCTTGAAGTTGTACTCCAGCCACCGAGTAGTCAAGCTTGGGCCTTCTTGCACTTGTACCCATTCTCATTACCTTACATTTTGAGGTATTGAATTTCATTAGCCACTTTTCTGACCACTCATGCAGATTATTTAGATCCTCCTGAAGTTCTCTACCATTGTTCTCGTTTTTTACTTTCTTCACAATCTTTGCATCATCTGCAAACATATTCATGAATGAATTTACAGACTCTGGTAGGTCATTTACATATACAAGGAACAAAAGTGGCCCTAAAACTGAACCCTGTGGAACTCCACTACTAACTCTTCTCCATTCAGACACTGAGTGTCTTACTCTAACCCTCTGTTCCCTTCCTTCTAAGTAAGTTTTTATCCATTCCAAGACATTTCCACCTATTCTAGCCATTGCTTGCAGCTTCCTAATAAGTCTCCCATGTGGAACAGTGTCAAACGCTTTCTGGAAGTCTAGGAATATGCAATCTGCCCAGCCCTCTCTTTCCTGTAAGATTTGGCTTACCTCATTATAAAATTCTAATAAGTTTGTTACTGTTGATCTTCCTTCTCTGAAGCCATGTTGCCTCACTGACAAAAAGTTGAAGGATTCCAAGTGAAGAGAGATATGTTTCCTTAGTAGTTTCTCCATAAGTTTGCAAACTATGCTGGTCAAGGAAACTGGTCTATAGTTCAGAGCCGTATCCCTCCTTCCCTTTTTGAAGATAGGTATCACATTTGCTTGTTTCCAGCATCTTGGAATCTCCCCCGACTCCAGTGACTCCTTAAATATGATACTTAGTGCCACTGATATTGTGTTTGCGCATCTTTTAAGCACATGAGGGGATATGTCATCAGGACCTGTAGCTTTATGAACATCTAAATCCATCAGCGCTTTGCATACCTCTGTGGCTGTAAGGTTGATGTTCTCTAGTACCGGCCCTTGAGCTTCTATCACTGCAATCTGAGGGGGTGGGTTATTTTCTACTGTAAATACTGACTGAAACTCCTTGTTCAATTCTTTGCAGATCTCTTCGTCCGTCTCAGTGATGCTTCCATCCGCTCTCTTTAGCCTTAAAACCTGTTCTTTTACCTTCAGTTTTCCTCTGATAAAGCTGTGGAAAAGCTTGGGATTTTCTTTAGCCTTCCTGGTGATGTCCCTCTCATAATCTCTCTCTGCCTCTCTCCTTTTACTTAGGTAGTCATTTCTTGCTCTTTTGTAGGTTTGCCAGGCATTTATGTTTTTTCTCCTCCTATTCCTTTTCCAGCATTTGTCTCTCCACTCCTTAGCTCTTTTACACCCATTATCGAACCATTTCTCTCTGGCATGAATTACACCTACTTTGGTGACAGGTATGCAGCAATCTACTATCTTCCCATATTTCTCACAAAAGATGTCATACATTTCTTGTACAGATTTGTTGTAAAATAAGGTTCTCCAGTCAATAACTGCAAAAAGCTCATTCATTTTGATGTAATCTCCTTTCGGATAGTTCCTCCTCATGTCCTCAGTGCCTCTACTCTCAGGAAGAATGTCTTCAATGTGTGTGTGTGTGTGTGTGTGTGTGTGTTTCTTTTTTAATATCCTTTTCTATCTATCTATCTACCTTGGCTGTCTCCCCCAATAGGGGGGCAGCCATTGAGCAATGACGAGGGAGCTAGCGACCTTTCAGATGGCACTGCTGGAGTGCCAAAGCCCATCATCTTGGCTCTTCCACAACCTGTGTCGCTTCATAAATGCCAACTCCCCTACTGCCCCTACCACAAGGGTACCTCTGTAAGATGCAGCCCTGTGGTAACAGCAGATGCCCATCAGAACTGCGTCGCAATCGCTCGCCACTCATTCCTATTCCTAGCATGCTCGCTTGCTTCCCTCACATCCATCCTCCTATCATTCAGGGCTCTCTTTACTCCATCCATCCACCCAAACCTAGGCCTCCCTCTAGCATTTAATCCATCAACTCTCACATTCATCACCATTTTCAGCAGCCTTTCATCATCCATCCTTTCCACATGGCAAAACCATCTCAGAGCATTCATATCTACTCTGGCATCAAAATCTCTCCTCACAACCGTTCTTGCTCTCACCACATCATTCCTAACCCTATCCAACCGAGATACACCAATCATACTCCTCAGGCATTTCATCTCAAACACATTTAGTTTCCGTCTCTCACTTATTTTCATACCCCATAACTCTGATCCATACATCACAGTTTGCACAACCACTTTCTCATACAATATTTTCTTAACATTCATTTCCAACCCTCTATTCTTCATCACTCCTTTCAACGCACCCAACAATTTACATCCTTCATTCACACTGTGACACACATCTGCTTCCACTCCACCATTTGCAGCTATAACCGAGCCTAAATACTTAAACTGGTCAGCTTCCTCAAGTGTCTCTCCATTCAACATAACATTCAATCCAACAGCATCCTCAGTTCTTGTACACCTCATAACATTACTCTTTCCCACACTCACTCGCAACTTCCTTCTCTCACACACCATTCCAAATTCTGACACTAGCTGACACAGCTTCTCTGAATCTGCCACCACCACAGTATCATCTGCAAACAACAACTGATTCAGATCCCACTCGTTATCATCCCCATCTACCATTCTCAAACCTCGACCACACACTCGCTCATTCAACTCTCTTATGACTATCAATATACAAATTGAACAGCCATGGTGACATCACACATCCCTGTCTCAGTCCCACACTCACTGCAAACCACTCACTCACTTCATTCCCTACCCTAACACAAGCTCTACTACCCTCATACAAACTCTTCACTGCATGCAACAGTTTACCATCAACTCCATATACCCTCAAAATATTCCACAATGCCTCTCTATCAACTCTATCATACGCTTTCTCCAGATCCAAATATGCAAAATACACATCCATACCCTTTGCTAAATATTTCTCTCATAACTACCTAACTATAAAAATCTAAGCTATACAACCTCTACTTCTCCAAAAACCACTCTGCACTTCCGCGATCACATTTTTTGTCTTATCCCTAATCCCATTAATCAGTACCCTACCATACACTTTTCCTACCAAACTCAACAAACTTATACCCCTAAAAGTACTGCTTTCATACACATCTCCCTTACCTTTGTATAGGGGCACTATACAAGCAATCACCCATTCCACTGGCACCATTGATAGCATAAAGCATGTATTGAACGCTTCCACTAACCATTCCAATTTAGTCACACCCCCTTCTTTCAACATCTCCGCTCTCACACCATCCACTGCAGGTGCTTTACCTGCCTTTTGCGTCATACAATGCCCTTTTCAACTCCTCTCTTGTAATCTCTCTCTCATTTTCATCTCCCATTACTGGCACTTGAACACCCCCCACTGCCACTATAGCAGCCTCTCTATCTTCCTCAACATTTAGCAAGCACTGAAAATATCCTGCCCATCTTTTCCTTGCATCGTTCCTTCTCGACATCTGTCCTTTCACATCTTACACTGTCTCTTCCATCCTCGATCCACCCTTCCTTACTCTCTTCACTTCTTTCCAACATTTCTTTTTATTCTCCTCATATGACCTACTAAAATCCTGTCCCCACCTAATATTTGCCAACCTCTTGTTTTCCCTACTGTTACACTGCAGCCATTCCTCAAAAGCCCTCTTTTACCAAAATGATTTAATCAATTTGCCGATTATTCGGTAGTTCGGTCTTTAAGTGAGTTCGGTCGCATTCAGAAAAACATTATGCACAGAGTTGTTGTCAGTCAGGTCTCGGTCTTCGCAGGGTGATGGTGGGTTAGTCCGTGCATCTGTCAATCAGGTCACGTGTTTACTAGGGGGCGGATTATTTGACAGGTGTCACTACTGAAGGCGGTGAAGTTACTTTGGTTGCATTTTGAGATTTTATCATGGAGGAAGTCGATAAAATAATAATTCTAACTCTAAATCAGTTGGGCTGGTAAGATATTTTTGACTTTTAGTTTTAACTTGGCCAATATTTAATTGACTCTGGCTGTTATTCAGATACAGATGTGATATTGATATTTATTGGCATTTTATATTTTGTAATTGGCGTGGAAATAGAAATTTGCCGAATGTAATTCTAGTTTATTTAACCCCAGTTAGGAAATAAGATGTAGTTTCAGGTATTTCGTCAATTATCAGCTCCTCGAGTGTGAAAGTAAAAATTTAATGATTTTTGGCTTAATTCAAAGGAAATTTTAACTTAAAATCCTATAGATATTTAGAAGAGGGGATTATTGAGAGTGCGTCCTAACCTAACCACCCCGGGGAATGCGTTCTCGAAGCCCCTGGACCCCCTAGGGGTATTTTTCCCTATTTATAAAAAAGCCATATTCCTTTAATCCCCATAACTAAAATAATACCTTAAATCCATCGGAAATATGTTATTATCGAGATAAATGCAGTAAATCACTAAATACTTACGATCTACCCATGGGCCTTTCATAATTTTCTTGCGTGTTTTGATTTGTTTTTTGAACGAAACTGACATTAAAATCGCCGAAAATTATTCCTTGCCTAAGCTAACTTAAATTTAACTAGTAATTTACAACGATTTTGATCGTTCGATTCCTTCAGAGTAATAAACCTTAAAGTAGCAATGCATAATTAAACCACATAAAATAGTCGGGGATGAAACGGGTGTAATAGTAAATAAATACCAGAAATCCTGCCTTTTCTCCCACAAACTTGTAGAGAAAGAACACAGAATGTATTTTTTAAGGGGGTGGGATACCCTAACTGGGTGACCTGTGCCCCTCCTCCACATCCATAATATGAAAAAAATGGGAGGGGGGAAATTACGAAATGAAATAGTTATTATAAACATGACTCGATCTTTAAAGTCAAGATGATGATAACTCATACAAAATATATGGTGACAGCATGTCTTCATCACACCCTGTTCATCACCCCTATTTATCATCTGTTCCGTGGCAAGAAAATAAAATCATGGAAATTGGGATCTCTAACGCTTACAGTGGAAAATTTGCAAATTATGACAGTTCAAATGATGTTCATACACGAGTGCTTGTTATCTGTGTAGTTCTCAGAAGAAAATCAACAGTACTGTATAGCTTTTTTTTTGGTAGTAATTTCCCTTGCATTTTGTATTTAATAAATTGGGCGTAAGAAAAGTACAGTATATGTTATACTTAAGACCGATTATAGTTTTACTGAAAAGTGATCTTAATTTTGGAAGTATCAATGTAATGATATTACGCACTGGGGTACCTTGCATTTACTTTAATCTGAAAGGGATAGATTGAGAACGAATTTCATTAGCATATTCAGGAAGTCTTCTATAGGATTTTTACTTAAAGGACGGTTTTTTGTAAAAAGATCTTAAAAGCGAATTTAATGCATTTTTAAATTTTTTTTACTAGTAACGACATGTTATATAACTACCAGTATAACACTAGTGTATACATTTATCCTCGATTTTTTCCTTGGAAATTAAAGAAGAAATATCATTAGTAATCAACAAGAGAACTTGAGTAGTAGTTTTTTGTTTGATAAGTTTTTCTCAGTTTTTCAGTGGGATGGTTTAACTGAAAAATTATATGTAAAATAAGATAGCACATACTATGGTTCATATGGTATATTCTTTCTAATTCTTGGCTGCTTTGCAATGTAAATTATTGAAAATCTTTGGAAAACTCAATGGAATGTGAGATCATGACTGTTTTATACATATAGGCATGTAAAACATAGGATCTTGTAAAAATCAGTAACCCCAGGGTGCTTTAGAACTAACAGTTTACGGGGTTATTTAACTCAACAAGGGGATTTAGGGATTAACAATCTTTAGAGAATCCTGAAACATGTTTTGATCTTCACTGAGCTATGGGACGCTCGGAAGTGACTGTAAGGAATTATACAAAATATATCATGGTTATATTGAGGTTGAGATAACGAACCGTATCCAAGATATTCCTTCATTTCATTCAAAATTGTGAACGGTTGTTTTGTAGTTAAGCATTTTAAGCAAACGTGTGCTCTAATTGTGATAGTAAGATTTTATTTTATGAGTGCGACACCAGGTCAGTCAAATAAAAAACAAAGCAAAAACAAAATGAAATAAAAATGCCCTCATCAGGCCTGGGCACGAAGAAAACATAAAGCAAAGAGAATCAGGTATGGAGAGTGTTGAGACTTGTCAGATGTGAAAGGATAATGAGAGAGTTGTAATGGATATCCATGAATATTTGGTGTTGATGTAGATTTGCCATATTGAAATGGCTTTCTTGAAGAATCTATGGAAAAGTATTTTTGTAAAATGTTTTGTGTTACTATTAGTTCCCATTAAGAGGGTGGACACAAACAGATTGAAGCTGAGGTATTAACCATTAAACCTTTTAAACCTTTATTTCCATTACAATACAATGGGTATTCGTCATCCGGGGCAAGCCCCAACCCCCCACTGTGGTGCCTAACCACAGCAGTACCTGCCAGGAAACAGCTTAAACTCTCGATCTTGGATGGGAACCGATCTTGCGACCTTGTGAATGCGAAGCCAGCGCTTTACCACTGTACTAGCCAGCAGGCTAGTACAGGGTGGATCACGTCATCTTGCTATCAAGGAAGGATGTTTTCCGTAGACTGTCTGGCCTTTAAGGGTTAAGGTTGGATGCCCTTCCCAACTCCCCGCTGTAGTCTCATTCGTGTGGTCTGCCACCTCCTGGTCAAACACACTAACCACTACACTGGGGCAGTCCCCATTAACTCATCCAGAGTTTATATAGATTCTTGCTCCTATTTACAGAAATTAAAGTGTGTCAAACTGCTTGACTGCTGGTTTTATTTCTTAAAGAGGCTACCAAGATTGCCTAATCAATTGTTCTCTAGATATTCCTTGTTGTTTTCCGTTTTCAGTGATTTAATTGAGGAAATAAAGAGCATTGCGGACTTCAGTGTCAGTGAAGTTATAACAGGAGTGACAAAATGTTTGAAGACCATAAACAGCACTGCTGACTTACCCAACTCCTTACCTCACAATATGGCTCAGAGATTCAGGGCAGCTTCTGCTATTGCTCAAGCCATAAAGGTATGTCTTACAGTGTTCAGCAGAAGTGTTGTGTATTAAAATATTCAGCAGAATTTATATATCTCATTGTTCGGCAGAGTTTTATGTATTGATATATTCAGCAAAATTTAATGTTAAATACTTTTTTATAATGATAGCTCCCTCATAAATTGAACATTATAATCGAAAGCTGTATTACTTTATAATATTGTTTGCTTAGCATTTTTGAAGAAGCTATTTTTCATATAGCGACAGAAGAAGACAGGAATTCCTTTTTATTTCCTAAACTGGTGACTACTGGCTTTTCAATTTTCAGGATGTTGGATACCCTGGAGATGTTGGGTACCAGTCCTTACTCTACCCGAGTGAAACAGATTTGAGGAAGATTTTAATGTTTCTTCTGGAGAAACTTCCCAAGGACACTGCAGCTGTATCGGACGAGCCACTAAGTAAGTTTATGTGCATATAATTATTGACAGCCAAGGGCACTATATGTAGACAGAAAGCTTATGGAACCAACATGTGTAACAGCAGCATCCCAAGTTCCAAGGCTAATGTTAACCTTAACTTATGAGTATATTATTTGGTGCTCCAGAGAAACATACGCTGTTTGTGTTCATGTACTGTTATTGAGGAAAAGTGCTAATTTTCACTAGAAAATGAACAGAAAAGCAATTTTAATTGCTGAAACAGCATCATTTCAGTGTGGTGTAAATGGTGTTGAATGTGGTCTGGCAATTTGTTTTTTTTAGTGATGCAAAACTTTGTTTTGTATAGATGAGTGGGTATACTAATTGTAGTCCAGTCAGGGACACGCATATATATGAAATGTAGAATTTAAAAGTTTTTCATAGCTCTATAATTTGCAATTGTGGCTCACCATATCGCATATGCTTAATCAACCCATCTCTCAAACCTACCTTCCCTCCTGACCCACCACAATCTACCACATTTTTCATAAAATTACAAAATAAGCAACTCAGTCGCCCATAATAAACATGCCAACTCAAATTTCTTATTTCACTATACTGTTGATTTATTTTTTGTCTGTTTGCGGTAGAAGAAAAGCCAAAATTTTGTATCATTTATATTCAACCAGGCTGCTGACAGGGTCAGAAAGTTAATTCTGTGTATTTCTGTAGCCATTTAGCATCCAAACAAAGATGTGTCATTATAAATTTTATTTGTAAATATCTCTGTATTTGTCTGTCAAAAGTATAAGACTTGCATGTCCTTAAATATTCAATATACGTGTATAATATTTTATCCTCTTACTTTAATATTATTTTTTCTGATGTTGACTCGCATCTGCAGATAAAGCATCGTTGATCCACCAGGAAGTGAAGAAGAAGCTGTCTGTAGCTCTCCGTCAAGCATGGATTCCCCCTAACTGTAGTCGCGTTTTACGTGAATATTCCACCCATGCTTCTGTAACTAAATATGGGTCTCATCACACAAATCCCTTTGCATCCAAGCCATATTTCTTGATGGAATGTCCCTCCAAGTTATCTCCAGGTAGGTAATACTATATGCAATATTATTCTTTTATGGGATATATTTTTAGTAAACTTGTTGAATATTTATCAGTACATAGTGAGGATTCTCTGACTCTTGAGTTAGTGATGTCTTGCCAATATTGCCTAGAATGTAACATTAGAAATGCGTGTAAGTCTCTTGTCCAGACGCCAAATAATTTCTTACGTAAAGAGTCTGGGAAGTTTCCAAATTATTTAATTGGGTTAGAAAATGATCATACGTAGTACTCGTTACAATCAACAAACTGGAACAGATTTTTTTTTTTGGAATAAGTCATTGAATGTGAGTGCTTTTTGTGAAAACATTAATGACTGCTGTTGATAAGTATGTAATCTCTTATGAGTTTAGATCATTTGCCAGTATTGAAAAATATAATCGTAATTTTCTTACCCACACTATGTTGGTGCTCACAATTTCCTTGCAAATTATAATCAGTCACATACGAGGAATACCTCTTATTTCACAAGAGAGTCCTTGAAATGTCAGTTTCAATGTACTTGAAATGTAAGCTGTTGTCAGCAAAATTATCTGTATATATCTATATATCTATTTATGAAATGACCCTACTGTTACATAACTAATGACAAGGAAATTTTTTATGCCTAAGGATCTGAGAACCATTGTTATGTCTGTATCATTTTCCCTCTGTATTTCTCTTTGTTGCCTTTGTAAATGCTAATGTATTACTTGTGAGATATTGTCTTATATGGATAATTTTACTCTAGATTTGTCTCTCACTAGTGGGAATGTGATGCTAGGTATACAAGCCTGAGAAATACGTAGTAGAGAAGGAGCCTAAATTGCACTTACTATATTTGGGGAGATTCTTATTAAAATTGGTGTCATCAGTAGTATAAATTTTTTTTTTCTTTTTTTCTTTGCTTCATTAAATGATTTTGAAAAAGAGAGAAGTGCTTGGAGTAGGAATTGAAATAATAAGACGATAGGTTTCTATTCAGAGTTTGTGAAAAATTGCTAGAGACTATAATTTTTTCACAACATAGGGAGTTAACTGCATATAGGCTCTCACGTTCCCTATGTCTTCGTTGGCTTTATAGTATATGGTTGCAGAACCTTGGCTATACCTTCCTCTTATATTATTATCTGCTACAGAAAACTTGGTAGAGAAGGTGGGCATCAAGAAGTATATTGAAGCCCAGATACTTAATTTCTTTTTATGCAATTTTGGCCACCCTGCTTTATCAGAGGGATATAGCGGCTTACTCAAGATAAAAAGAAATGTGATTTTTTGCAAAGGTTTATAGACAGGGAGGGAAATAAATAGGTATAAACTAGACATTAATGAAGAGGTATGAAAGAAAATTTTTTTACATTCTGCAGGAGGTTAAATACACTAAGGAGCTAAGAGGAATAATCAGTGTATATTTATAGTGAATGTGTATTTTTTGACTCGGGCCAAGCCCCCTTACAATGGGAATCGTGGCTGTTGACATATGTATGCTTGTATGTATATATACATGAAAGATTAGACATATTGTAAATTGGGAATGCTGGAAGGAAAAAGCACTTTGAGTGAATCATGTATGGGAGTAGAAAATCTTTAGATCTTGAAAACAATTGAGAACTATTTGGAATAAGTTTTTGAGAGGCAAACTAAACTTGGCGAGCATGGGCTGAATTACAGAGAATCAGAATTTTTATGCTGTATTGCAAATTAGATAAAGCTCCTTATGAGGCCTGGTGAAGGGTGAAAATTTTGATAATTCCTTTTTTTCCTTTCTAAGTGTGGAGTAAGCTATGTATGTACAGTATTTCTATCATCGTGTCATGAAGATCACTTATTAATATTGCAACTTATATTTTTTTGCTGATCATACTGCATGATTAGGCTTGGTAAGAAGAGTAACATAAGTTAGTTAGAGAATTTCCAAATAGTTGAGAGTACACTAAGAGTAAAATGTGGGTGGATGAAGTATTTCTAGAGATGGTGTGTGTATATGTGGACAGAATACATGTTGATTAATTTAGAATTTATGCCACCATTGTTAATGGACGTGTGAGTGGTTACTAAAAATTTTCGGGATTAATGAAAAATATTCATGTGTTCAAAAGTTTTAATGGCCCCTTTGTTAAAGGAAATGTGAGTGAGACACCAAATGTAAGACAGATTGATGAGAAAAAAATCTATTTGTGTCCTGTAGTTAGGAAGTTTCTGATGGGAAAGAGGCTGCAAAAAACACTGAGTAAAAGGATGAGAACACAACTCATGAAAAAATTAATTTGTAATATAAAGTAAATTCCTAGGTAACGCCTCCTTTACCAGAGGATTATTTTCCTATGCCTTCGCTTTTTTCCTGGTACAGTGTTTCTCAATCTTTTGTTCAGAATGTATATTATTCACTTCTGCCAGAGATGCATATTTGTGATTCTCTGTTATATGACTGTTGCTTTTCTATTGCTACTACTACCATCGCTGCTCTGATGAGTTGGCGAGTTGCATCCCTCCTCCACTGCCGAGGCCGCGTAACACTCGCCAAGCGGCCTCATCTCACAGGTACTGTGTGGAGATATGTAGCTCGCGGATTGGTCAGTGCAGCGACTGCTTCTTCCCATCTACCTCCAGACTCTGGAACTCTCTTCCTCCTTCTGTCTTTCATAATTCTTATGACCTTTCATCCTTCAAAAAGCAGATCTATCATCATCTCAGAGCCTAGTCCTCCATATCTCTGGGTCCTCTGTACTTTGACTGTTTTTTTGTCTGTCGTTTTCCTTTGTGTGCCATTACCTCATCTCTGCCTTGCCCTTAGCCTTTTTCTATTCCTTCGTCTTGGTATTTTCTCGTGCCCGGGCCTTTATTGATGAGGGCAGTTTATGCCTGTCCCGGTGTCACACTCTTAAAAAAAAAAAAAATTATTCTGAAACTGTAATATTTTTACTTTAAAAGATATACAGAGTTCTTATTTCAAGAGTTGTGTCTTTGCAGCTAAGAAGAGATATTATGATGCCTATGCCAGAAGAGTAACAAGCCTCGTTGGACGAAGACACTTCATTCCATCATTGTTAAACCAACATGCAGTACAGTTGCAGCGAGATAGAATTATTCCCAGTTTAGTTCATGAAAAGGTATGTGATTAAATCTTTCAGATTATTAGTGGGAGTCTGTTATTATTATTACTAAAAAAAGTTGTTTTAACATCACGGACTCCCTTTTCTACCAAGGGCTAGGACTGTTGCCTTCTTGCGAAGGACTTGTTCTGGCAGATGTAATTGTTACCTTGAGTGTATGCCCTTGCTAACCTCAGACCGTGGCGGGGCGTGAACCCTCAATCCTGATGCCGCAGAGTCGCGGACGCAACCGTTTTGCCATGGTGACTACTCTGTTATTGTTATTACTATTTGAAGATTATTTTCGTGTTTGTGATTTGGACAATAGCCGTAGTGTAAAAATCTTGAATGTGTGTTTTTTGTTTTGTTTACGAAAGAATAACTCTTTAATACCATGCAAGATAACTTTGTTTGTAATTTATGAAAGTGTTATACTTAACATAGTTTAAGCAATGTACTGAGGAAATGTTGGTTAGTAATGAGCAGTATTATTTGATATTATTGATGACATGAGGAAATGTGTCTTTATCACGTTATCAAGTAAAAGTAAACAAATGATCATGGGAAGTAGGTATTCCCCTTGTATCTTTACAGTTGTGTCTTGTGAAGACATTGATTTTTTTCTGTGGCCTTCCATTTCAACGGTATAATATGCAGTTATATTTAGCAGATTGTTGTTGTTGCTGTTGCCTGTAGTTTATTTGTCACTATTAATCCCCTTTCGAATGGAGATGGAGACAAACAGATTGGTGTTGGGGAATTAAAGCTGGATGCCCTTCCTAAAGTCCCAAAGTGGGCTCGAATATGGTTGTCACTTCTAAGTTGAGTACTGTAATCACTGCATTACTGCAATCTCCTCTTATATGCCTTTGGTCCTATTTATTTACAATTTGGAATCAGAACTGTATTAAGTCATATATGCTTTCTAATTCTTTTGAATATCTTAATTTTTTATAATTGTACGTCAGTGATTTATATGTTTCTGTCTATGTTCTTTGGACCTGGGGAGAAAGAATACTATCTGATGTTCCAAGAAAGTTGTAGATCATGATGGTTGAAAGGGATAGGGGAGAAGGTGGCTGGCAGTACCTTTCTCCCTAAATTTGTTTTAGCTAGTTAGTACTATTATGTGTGTGAATGGGCAAGGTATAATAATACCCTTCTGCTCCATTTATTGTTATAATTTTGGCCACCCACATGGCACTGAAAGGCATCAACTCGTATATGATGGAAAAAAATTACATGGGTGCTCTATTCTTCTATAGTGTTGCACTTTGATGATATGAGAAGTCTTGCCTTTTCACTTACATTGCAGACAATGTATGGTTATGTAGTTTTTAATTTTAATTTTATTTTTTGTTGTCTAATTACAGGAAGCTGTGGATGTACCTAAGATGGAACCTTTATTTGGAAAGAACCTAAGTGAACCGTCAAGGGTTCTTGCTCCTGTTGAACAGCATTCTCTTCTTTCAACTTTTGGAACAAGCAAACAGTTGTTTAATACTGATGTAAGTCATAATCTTATTTTTCTCTATTTTTTTATTGTATTCCATTGCATTAGTTTTCAACATTCCATAGCCTGCTGAAACCCGGAAGGTATGACCTCGTACGCCAACACATAGCGTACACTCCTTGAGAGCTATGTTGGAAAGACTGGGATTGGCATTGGCCTCCCTTCGGGACTCAGGCAGTTTGGCCAGGCAGCTTAGGAAATAATAACAGCATCTACTGGGAAAGTGACCAGAACTGAAAATAAGGGGATGTGGCATGGATTCCTCACACCTTACCTATCCTCAGTCCATCTTTTGGTTGCTCTCTGGCAACTTGAAGGAAATTCATGGAGGAAGGATTTCTCAACAATTCTTTCACCCATTTCATAAAGTCGACTTTTTGATATGCAAGGATTACAAATTAGGTTATGTTTTGGTTTTACATAATACAGCATTCATTTTTAGCGAAAGCATATGAACGTTTTAATTCACTGTTTGTTTGCATATAGATGGAATTAACACTTTTACACTCAATCCAGAAAAATATATTTTTTTATAATATTTGTGTTATGTTGCATATGTATAGAGGTTAATAATATATTATTAGTTCTCTTTGTTATCTGCAATGTTCTGCAGACATCTGAAAATTTAGTGGATGAAATATAATTTTTTTATCAAGAGAAGTCTAGATACCTCTCATCCATTTTTTTTTATTTGATGGTTTCCTAAGAATATTACTTTCCTACCAAAACAGAGTGTTGACACACAGTCTTCTGCTAGTTCAACAACACCTGAAGTTGATATGACAACGGAGGACAAGATAGAAAAGAAGAGGGAAGATTGTCTTGCTCAGTGTCAAGAGGAAGTGAAAGATATTACTCACAAAATTCAAGACTGTGTTAGTATAGTAGCAGACAGTGGGTCAACTTTAAGCAAGGTGAGTATATTCAATTTATCGTTTTGGGCTGTCTTGAGAACGAGTTTTTAGCATTTTTTATTGGTTTTTGCTTCTTAAAAAGTGAATGTTTCCAGTGTATATTATTATATGTTGTGTTGAGAGAGAGTATGAAAAAAATTATTTTCTTCCTGCGAAAGTTTGTACACTATATTCATTTCTATATTATTATTACTTGCTGTATTGAAAGTGAATGATATCTATTGTATTATTATTATTTTCTGTTTTGGAATTGGATCTTAGTTTGTCAGTATTTATGATTTATTGAAAGAGTAGTTTCATTGTATCATTAATTTGTTCTGTTCTGAAAGTTTCTTCTGAAATCTTTATATCTCTGAGGGTTTAAAATTGAGCAGTACATTTTAAGAATGCTGAATTAAGTAGCGTTATTTAATTCGTGCTTTCGCATCAGCTACTGGTATTTAAAACTACTGAAAGGACTTTTTGCAATTATTCTGTAGAGTTTCTTAAATATATTAAAATATAACTGAATTTTTTTTTTTCATATTGTATTTGTCAATAATTCTAGTCTAGATTGCCAAATAGAGCGGTTTTTAGAAAGGAAACAGGTATACAGTACATAAAAAATGTGTTTTTTTCACCTGTATATAAAGTGATGATTTTAATACTGTAAATGGAATATATTGAGTAAAGGTAATAGATGCCCTTCCTGGCACCCCACTGTCATCTTGATCACGGGCCTTTCAACTCAGGAGATGAGCACTTTGAACACTCAGAGTGTGGATTTAACTTTACTCTTGAGAGGAGTTAAAAATCTTACACATGACTTTGTAAGTTATAATAAGGCACTTATCTATTTACCTGTAAATTACTACTCTTTATGATATCTCTGGTGATGGGAGAAGAGAGAAAAATCTGCCCTTGTATTTCCTGTGTATGTTTTAGGAACTGACCGTAAGCATTTTCGGAGCGGAAGACATTATTCCTATCCTCCTTGTGGTATATACCTCACTGCAGAGCACCTAATTGAAAGGGTTAAGCTGACAGGGTCTGGTGAAGCCCTGTTACCTCCCATTTTTATCCCTTATATGGGATATGACATTTTTGAGAAAAATGATGTTGATATAAAGTTGCTGTGAGAGTACAACGGTGATCTAGTGATCAATGTGCTTGACCCGGGAGTTAACAGGCTGGCAATTGAGCCCACATGGGGAGCTAGAAGGGGCATCCAGCCTCAATTCCCTAGCCACACTTTGGGGACTGATAGTGACACATAAATCGAGGATTATTTTATGTAAAAGTTACCGTGCATCAATTATAAATTCTCTTTCTCTTTGTTTTGTCATTTAGCATTTGTAATTGTTTATTAAGTTGCTTAAAATTTGGGAATTATTACTCCCTGATCACTGGAAACTGTTGTAGCCATGAATATGTTACAGCTTGAAGAATGCCTTAAGAGTGAAGATGCCCTCCTTGAAGAAAAATCAAATGAACTAAAGATGATGCAAAGAACAGCGAGTTTGATTCCTGATTCGGAGACCAATATACAGAAAATCCAAGTAAGTTACTCTTAGATATATGAAGTTGAGTATTTTTCATATCTCTGGGGTTAGGAAGAAAAATTGTGCATTAATCCATGTGTGTCATAAGAGGTTAATTAATGGTATAGGGGAATGAAAGCGTGAAAGACTGACATCCATCCACTCTGAATTTCTCTTGCCACAGAATAGCTGTCAAAAGAGGGAATTATGAGTAGGGTATGATGGAGAACCATTGCCATCTTGTTTAATTCCTTTGCAGCTACCTTGTTTGCTTCATTAGGATATGGCTCCAAATATAGATATAACTGCATTTTTATTTTAGATATGTGGACCTACTAGAGTGATTCCTTGATCCCCTAATTAAGTGAATGAGTTAATTAGGTTTACTGAAATATCTAAGTTATCTTAAGAATAAATGGATCTTTCTACTATTTATGACATTACTGCAACTTAACTGTGTACTTATGTGTTTCTCTTTAAAACAGACTAATATAAACAACAGTGAAGAAAAGATGCATCGTCTGCAGCATCAGTGGAAGGCGCATAAGGAGCCTCTGGATGAACAGCTTGCAAAACTTACATCAGATATGGCCCTCAAGAAGGTGAATGAGTACGATAATTGTGGCATTTCCATTTTGAAATGTATAAACCGCCTTTTTTTATGCTATGTATATAGCATTCAGTTGTCCATTGCAGATCAATTTATATTCAGGCAAGAAAGAGAAATTTGAAAAGAAATGCCTAAACAGTTATGGCTGTATGATTGATTTTTAAAAAATAAAATAAATTATTAGCTCCTAAGTTTAGTGTAGCTGTTTAAAGTGTACTTGTTGTGAAGGATTTCCTCTGTTGTCCTTGTATTCTTTGCTTGTTATAGAAAGAACTACAAGGGATGTCCATTGTAGGAGGGGAGAAAGAATTCCATACTTTTACTCTTTGCATTACATGCCACCAGTAGGTACAAAGGGATGAAGGGTGGGATCACTCCCGGATAATTTTTTACTGGAATACCACTTGTATAAGAGGCAAAGATATGGGAGATTATATAATAAGCCTTGCTACCTCAAAGCAACTGATAGTAGAGATGAGTATTGGCATAAAATGCTCTGTTGAGGTTCTCCTGCCTTTGCAGGATAAGGCATTAATATTGCCAAAAAAAATGTCTTTTCAGGGCAGCAAAGAGCAGCTGTATGCAAAATTATCAGAGTTGAGAGAGAAAATGAGAGGTATGGTGCAAGACGCATCAAGAAAGGAGAATTTACTCGCTCAACTAAAAGGCCAAGTTGAAAATATGAATAGAGATATCAATAGGTAAGCTAATTGATCTGAATTTGACAACTGCCACTAAACTAAGGTCATTATTTCTTTGTAGCATGCTTTTATTGTCTTGGCCAATTGTATTTTATCTATTATTGGTAGTTTTTGAGGCACTACATTTGAATTTGTATTTAAAGATAGTTTTAAGATAATATGAATAGATCCCCATTATGTTATTGCTTACTTATGTGGCCACCAAGGCTGAGTGATAATGCTCGCGACTTTGATTCATCAGGTTGTGGGTTTGCGACTCACCACTGTCTTAGGTTAGAAAGGGCATTCAGTCACGGTAACGGTTGCACTTGACAAAACCAAAGTCCCTCGCAAGAAAGCACCATCCTAGCCCATATTAGAAAAGGTAGTCTGTGAGGTAAAACAGATCACATCCTATATTCTTCGTCACTTATGGACATCATAGGTATGCATCTGTCAGCAGATAATTTTCAGTTTCATAATGGGTCTCCTGCCTTTATTCCTCTAGCCAATGCTATCAAAAACTGTCTAAGAATTAACTTTCAAGTATAATTTGTAAGTGCTCTTTAAGTATTTGTTATATTGTTGGTTAAGATACTTAATATCGTCTTTTCATGGAATAATGTGCATGTTACTATTGACGTACAGTTTTAGATACTAATATATAATGGAACATTAAATTTCGTAAAATAATGGACATATTTAATGCTTACAAACTGAGAATCATTAAACTCTTTATTTGTAGGTTTGAAGTCACCATCACAAAAGCTGCCTTTGTAGATCTTTAAGCAAATACTGTTAGCTAATAACTATGTATATATATTTTTTTGTAATACATTTTTTTTTAGTACATATTGCCCTCTCCTACCAGGAGCAGTAGGATGACCACAGTTACAGGAAGAAAACTACATTAGGGAATAAACTTTCTATATCTTCATTCGCAGACTCTTGACGAATCATATACATTTATAGGTAAATGGAAAAGTCAAAGCTTACTAGGGTTTAGGTTATAGAATTTCCAACGAGACACCTCTCGTATTCCCTAACTCTTTGCAGGAGGAATATAAGAAGAGTGACTTCCAAGTCCCCTTACTCTGCCCCATTTAGTTGACTTTTATGACATAGTTTTAGTATTATTGTACCCTGCCCAAGGAAAAAGTGAGAGAGAAGAGAGAGAGAGAGAGAGAGAGAGAGTGTGTGTGTGTGTGTGTGTGTGTGTTATGCTAAATTCCTGAAGCAGACCTCTGGGTTTTCCAGTTCACCCTGGATCTGGCTTCAGGGATTGAGTTTACTCCCTGATGTATGTTGGGGACCACTGCTCACATTGATAGAGCTAGTGAAGATACTCTTCCAACACTGTCACTGCATATTTATATAACCATGGTTACCGCTCACAGGACAATGCTTTTATGCCCTCCAAAACTTTCTGATGAGATGTTTACTTTTAAAAACCTTACAGGTCTGTTTATACCAAGCGTATAGTAGACATAAGTGCCAAAGTCAGGAAGCAGAAGGACGAGATAGATAGAGTACTTGCTGATACACGAACTATACAGAAGGAAATAAACACTTTGTCGGGGAAATTGGAAAGAACTTTTGCTGTTGTTGAGAGCACAGCTTTTAGGGTGAGATGTTAATAAATAAACAGTTGTTTCAACCATTTAAGCTATATACAATTAGAACAATGCTTTGTGTGTGCATATTAAATGCAATTTCTTGTTGCCATCTCCATATTTAAAATGAATTTCTGATATTCAACTCTCCTCTAATTGTCCTATTCATTATGTTAAGTTTTGTTACCTCTCCTCATTGTAATATTGCTGCTGTTTTTTTCCCCGACCATTGTCATAATATCATGTTCATTAAATATTTTTACTTGCATTTTATGCAAAACTCCTATCTTCAAAAAATATATATAGTTTGTTCATTTCATCTCAACTTTTTGTTTAGGTAATCATATTCTTTACATACAAACATCCAAGTCACCACTTAAGCGTAGTTTTTACTATGATAGTTCATTCATAAGAATATATTTATATTTTGAGGATGTTCCAGATGTCTCTCCCTCCTCATATCTCATAATTTTTGTATTCTTTACCTTGCTTTTTGTAACAATCGTGTCAATGGGAAGTGTTTTTTCCATACTTGACACCTTCTTCCACACAAGTTAGCAAGGCAATTGTTATATTTACAAAAGAACTGAGGTGGTGGGTTCTGTTGTACTCGCTGGCCTCGGTGGGATGGCCTCAACTGTAGCCATTGAATGTATGTAGGAGGACTTTCTTGCTCATCCATGTCTCCTTTGCCATAGTCTATGGGAAGTCAGAATTGAAGGGGTAGGGATTAGAGGATAAAAGTTAAAAGAAAGAGGGAGGCTTCCTTAATCACATTTAGTTGGCTTTTATGACATGCAGCAGGATGTGACAGTTGAACATGTTTTGTGAATAGAAGAAATTGCCATTTCTATTACTTCCTTTTCTTTAGCTTTTACTAAATACAGTGCATACTATTGATGTATATGCCAGTGTTCAATATATGTAGATCTTTTATCACAGGAAGCAGAAAGCAATGAACGTGCACGTCAAGTTTACAGGGCTGTTGCAGCTGTTCACGAAGGTTGTGGCGATTTGGTGGATATTATCCGTGAAACTGGAGCTGTGCAGAGAGAGATTTCAGATTTGAGAGAGCAGGTACAGTACTTTATTTTTCTTAGTGACTAAAGCTGTAAAGGAAGATTATCTGTTTTTTGCTTTCTCTCGAGATTGTCATAATTTAAAAAACCCATTATTTTGCATATACAGTGAACTCTTGCTATACCACGGTTCACCTTTCGCGAATTCAGTGCATCGTGGTTTTTATTGGCGAGCTTTTTTTTTTTTCTGGGTATATGCGAGAATATTAAAATATTAAAAAATTACAATTTTCAGTATTTTCATTATTTTATTGATTTTTTTTCATTATTTTATTGATAAAAAAAAAAGTATTTCCCAGTCTTAGAATAATAAAACAGTAAAAAATAGCAAAAACATAAATTTAAACACGTAACTCTGCACTATAGAAAGTACGATACCGGTATCAATGATTCGGAAAACGCAAAGGGTCGCACCTACGTGACCTAGCTCATATTAAAATTTCCAGTATTTTCATTATTTTATTGTTAAAAAAAAGTATTTCCTAGCCTAAGAATAATAAAACCGTAAAAAATAGTAAAAACATAAATTTAAACATGTAACTCACAGTATTGCACCATGCAAAATACGATACTGGTATCGGCGTTTTAAAAAACTAAAAGGGTCGCACCTACATGAGCTAGTACATATTAAAATTTCCACTATTTTTATTATTTTATTTATAAAAAAAGTATTTCTTAGCCTAAGAATAATAATACAGTAAAAAATAAGTAAAAAACATAAATTTAAACATGTAACTCACAGTATTGCACCATGTAAAGTATTGTACGATAGCGTACTCTGTATTGGCGTCTTGGAAAACGCAAAGGGTCGCACCTACGTGAGATAGTATATGGGATGCTATTGGCTGATGGGTGGGAGACGACAAATCACAGAATTGTTTTTCTGTAAGTTCTGTATCATGGGGTCTGATTGGCTTTTTGATTAAAGCTTCATTCTCCCAGCATCTTCCATTGCCTCGCCTCACCCGTTCAGTCTACTAACGTGTGCGCCGTTCGTGTTCTGCTTCTTAATACGTTGTGCTTGTGATTTTGTGAAACTTTCGTATTTCAACCTCTGCAATGCCTCCCAAGCGTCCTTCATCTTCTATGGCTTCTGGTATTAAGCCTAAGCGGCAAAGGAAGATGTTGACCATAACAGAAAAGGTAAAACTGTTAGATATGCTGAAGGAAGGAAGAAGGTTCGTGGATGTCGGCCGCCATTTCGGCATCAGTGAATCTACTGTTTGATACATCAAAAAGGACGAGGCAAATATCAGGAGAACAGCAAGTATTTCTTTTAATAAAACAGCAAAGAGGGTCGTTACACCCCGCAATAATATAATAGTGCAGATGGAATCTGCTTTGGCCCTGTGGATTGCTGATTGCAGGAAGAACATCAGCTTAGACACCAATATCATACAAACAAAGGCGAAGAAGCTGTACGAGACATTCGCTGCAAACGAACCCGACGACGACAGTGGCGACCGTGAGTAGGAGGAGAGAGAAGAAAGATATCGACAACCCACAACCAGGACCCTCCAGCGATTCTCCACCAAGGAAACAATTGTTCGTTGCAAGCAAGGGATGGTTCGCTAAATTTCAAAAACGCTCTGGACTGAAGAGTGTTTCGGTGCATTGTTAAGCTGTCTCTGCAGATACAGCTGCAGCTGAAGAATATTCAAAGAACGACTTCGAAGAAAATTATTTAGGAAGGTGAATATGCTCTTGAGCAAGTCTATAACATGGATGAGATTGGGTTATTTTGGAAGAGAATGCCGTCTCGCACTTTTCTCTTCAAGGAAGAAGCTAAAGGCCCGGGATATAAAGCGCACTAAGACCGTGTTACGCTCGTCATGTGTGGGAATGCTGTGGGCTTCTTGTTAAAGCCCGGGCTTATCTACAAGTCTAAGAACCCTAGGGCTTTGAAGAATAAGAATAAGAATCTGCCGCCAGTGTATAGGATGCATAACCCTAAGGCCTGGATCACGAAAAGCCTCACATCAGACTGGTTTCACCAATGCTTTATCCCTCAGGTCAAACTTTATCTTGTGGAGAAGGGCCTTGAATTTAAAGTCCTTCTTTTGATGGATAATGCTGGTGGCCACGCAACTGATCTCGAATATGACGGTGTTCAAGTAGAGTTCCTGCCACCGAATACGACATCACTGATTCAGCCTATGGATCAAGGCGTTAATTGTGCGTTCAAGGCCCTCTACACACGAAATGCTCTGGCGAACCTTGTTGACTCCATTGATGTGGACAAAGAATTCGTACCGAAGACGTACTTGCGTAACTACACGATTGCTACATGCCTTCAAAATATTCAGAATGTAATCAAAGAGATGAAGCTGGCCACAATCAATGCCAGCTGTAAGAAATTGTGGCCCGAAGTCTTCTACGACTACAAGGGATTGCTCCTGACGAAGTCCATAACTCGACAGTTGTGAAAGCTGTGAAGTTGGCTGCAAATTTAGGAGGAGAAGGCTTTAAAGATATGACTCACGAAGATGTGAATGAACTGAGCGACTGCCACTCGCAGCCTTTGATTGATGAAGACTTGGAGGATATGACAAAATCAGCGAGCGAAGATGAGGAAGAACAACAACCAGAGGAAACGCATGAAGAAGTCGAAGAATCTGGCTAACACTCGAACGTCTGGTAGCCATGTATAAACATGTGAAAGCACTCCAACAACTGTCGCAGGAGCATGACGATAATATGGTTCGTTTGGCGACCTGCAATATTATCGACGATGCCATGACTCCTTACAAGACCATCTTTGCACAAAAGAAGAAACAGCGATAGCAACTCCCCATTATCATGTTCTTCTCCCGCAAACAGCAGCCGTAAAGCTGTCATTGGCTGTGGAGTATTTGGCTATGGAGTATGTACACGTCATCATCACCTCATTCACGGTATTTTACTTCTCACGTTCATATAAATTTATGCTTGCGCGCTGTTATTAATAAAGTAAAAGATGGTTTGTTAACAGTGCAGGAAGGGTTTATACAGTAAAGGTAAAAATAAATGTAAAATACCTATGTATATATTGTGCTCCTACTTCGTGGATTTTCACCTATCGCGGCCGGTCCCGGAACCGAACCCACGCGATAAACGAGGGAGCACTGTATTTGAATATTGGGTTTTCATAGAATATTTTCTGCTCATGATCCATGAGTTGATTTGGGAAGCAGAGAAGCTTGCATTTACATCTACCATAACAGCATACTTTACAAGTTAAAAAATTCCATTAATAAAATTGTTTTATAAAGTAAAGGGTGTTAATGCAGTTTAAAATTGGAATAAATTGTAAAAATTTTGGTAATTTTACAAATTGATAAATATATTTATATACAGTAATTTATATAATTAGTAAGGACTTCGGTTATCTGCTATAATTGTTTGTGGAGGATATTGAAAGGAAGAATCTCTGAGGTAATGCAGAAAAGAGGAAGAAGATGGAATGTAACAGATATGGTGAGTTTAGACTTCGAGCCCAAAGCATACTCATCATAGCACTGAACTTTAGTAGTTTTAAAATATTTTGGACTGATAAGAAAAGTGACTTATACTCTGGGAATGGCAGTAAGCCATAGAAAAGAATAATTTGACTTTAAAGCCCATATCAGGAAATAAGGTAGAGGTTCTTATTAAGGTAGATTATATAATATAGTTGTTTCCTACTATATCATATCATTGAGAGTTGAGAAAATTGAAACTAAAGTACATTACTAAAGATGAAATACCTAAGAAGAATTTCTTGAGTCATTTGGTTGCTGAAAAATAGGATTTATTACTTAGAAGCATGGATACAAGAAAATTTTATTTTGATAATGGAACCTAATTCCAGTGGTAATAATGAAACCGTTGGCATAATTGGTCTGGAATCTGGGAAGATATGGATAGTGAGAGAACAGTGAAGGGTCTGTAAATATGCTATACTAGGCTCTTAAGCTTGAGAATTGTCAAGATAATGATGGGATGTGGCAAATTAGGCCTGTGTTATCAAGGAAGGATTGTGTCATGAAAAAGATAAAATTACTTGATGCACAGTGTGTACTCTCGGTGAGTGACGCCAAGCCCATATAAGGTGACCAGGTTTAACCAAAACCCACACTCTTGGTTTCGGAATAGGCTTAGGCAAGGAAGTGATTTTGTGTGAGTTATGATAATGGCTATCATTTGATTTCATAGACTACTTTTTCCTTAAATTTATGAAAATAGACTTGTGAATGATTTTCTCAATTTTAGTAATTGACCGTCTATCTTGCTGTAGCAGGAGAGGGAACCAAATTTTATTAAAAAAAACTGACAGTGTTGCTGGCTCAGTGGCATTATAATATATATATATTATTGTGTACAGTATTTGTATTTTTAATTTAAAAAAAAATGTGTAGATTTGAAATGTAAGCAAAGTAACTTCTGTTGTGTAGATATTGTTGCGAGACTTGTGGAAAATTGTTTATAGATATACTTTATTACATGTTCTATAGGAAAACAACAGAGAATTGAATTCATTCCCATTTGTTTTGCAGGTTGACCTTGAAAAGAGTAAGAAAGTTGCAGAAAACTTGGAGCAGTTGAAATCTGATCTAAACCAGTTCAAAAAAGAAAACGCCAGTCTGAAACAACAGCTTCAATAATACTTTTCATTAGTAGACTTGATATAGTGAGTGTGTTTGCTTTCCGTATTTTCTCTATTATTTATCTTAGTTTTGCAGCATTTGTGGCTACAACCTTAGAGATATGTCTCCTGATGGTGATCCCACAGTACATTACAGTATTTTAAAAAAAAGTTCAGAGACATTTCCCCCTTAAAATATATAAAACTGACTGTACTACTAATTATTTAGTTTATTCATACACAGTGTCATAACAGAATTTAGTGGGACTTCATTTTGTCTTACTCAATCCATGCTGTGATATTGCTTCCTCTACCAATTGTTTTGTGAAAGGATAAAATAAAATCAAGGAGGGAGGTGGTACCAAACATCTCCAGGCTCCCTATCCCTTTCAGTGCACTCATAAGACATACATATATGAGAGCAAACATCACTATAAGAGGCTTAAGACAGAATACACTGTGACAGTCTAAAGCCAATTTCCACCTCTATGGCATTACAAATAAAAAACTATAATAGAGGAGCTCCCCTAAGCAGCTTTGAAGAATTTGCTAATCTTTTTTATGTCACAAATTGTTCCCATTCGAATTGGGGTGGACACAGATATGGTAATGGCAGGGGATTAAGCTAAGTAATGTGGGTTTTCATGTGGGTACTGTGTATGCTGCACTTCTTGTCAGTTTTTGTTCACATTATTAGGTGCTTAATATTCTGATTAGAAGTATTTTTTGAGCAATGTTTACTGTTTTGTTCTGGAGCATAATCACATCACGATATTCATCATCACTTATGTTTTTTCTCCTTATGGCTGCGATGTGGAATTTACATCCTTATCACAGTTTTACCCAATGTTGAATTTCTTTTGCATTATTTCCCATGTGTGAAAGTGCAGTCTTGGTATTTAATATCTTTATATCAAATAGTGACCTTTCATGGTACTGCCCTCCATAAATCTGGAAATTCCCGTTTATTTTAATTGTTATTAATGTTGCTGTTGTTCCCTAAGCTGCCTAGCTGAACAGCCCCCAAGTCCCTTAGGAAAGCCACTGCCATATTCTGGCCTTTTCCATAGAGCTCTCAGGGAGTGTATGTTGTTGTTTGTGTATGTGGTTGTAAGTAGTGCAGTGTTTCATTATGTGTGAATTTTTTGAGGTGATGTATTATCACTAGGATAGGCATCATAGACTGAGTTGTCCAGCCTATTTTGATAGCTCTGAAGGGTTGGGTGGCTCGCACATCACAGCCTTGCCTGGTGGACTCTGTCTTCACTGGGAAGGGAGGATTCAGAAAAATGACTGTTAAATAGTTGTACATCATCCAGCTGTGTTGTCATTGAGTGACTGGATGGAATGGCGAGTTTAATGGGTATGGATATGTTTGTGGAGGCTGGTTTTGGGTGGAGGTAGGGGAAGAGATGACAGTATTTGTGTGTGATACTGAGAGGTAGGTGTTGCTTTAATGCCCCTTGGTGCGTGTGTGTGGTTATTCTGCCATGTAGTATAGTGGGTGGAGTTGCTTTTTGGAGGCTGCAGCTAGTATGTATGCCTTTCTTGTCCATATGGTCTTTGGCTTTGAGTACTTTCTTTCGGAGTGCAAGGGGTCTGTAGGTGTAATAGCTGTTCAGCATGTGACTTTGTTTTGTATAGTCTGCATGTCTGCATATTTCATCACTAAACATATATATTGCTTGTATACTGTTGTAGTGGTCTTTTCAGATTGTGCAAATGTTTTGCGGGCAAGTGACCTGACGGCATGTCTTTGTATCAGTTTGTTTTTGGTGTTTTTGACATTTTTAAATGACATTGATATATCGTGCGTTATACCAAGGATTATAGTTGTGTGTGTGTGTGCATATGTTAAGGGGTTGTTGTTTATGGTGAGGTGTGGAATGTAATGGTGAGCTGCTGTCCAGTTTGTGAGCAAAAATAGCGATGGATTTGGGATGAGCTAATTTAAGTCTGCAGTGTGTTAAGGTAGGGCTAGTAGAATCCTGCAGCTGTGCTTGCATTTTGATGTTTGCGTGTGTGGAGTGGGTAGATTGTACTTGTATAGGTTAATAAGTGAGGGTAATAAGGTAGTTGGCCAGCCATCTATTTGTGTTATTGTGCATGATTGTGTTAAAAATGTTATCTTTTATGTTATAGCAGGGGATGGCATCAAAGGTTTTACTATTGTCTAATGTGTCTGATAATGTCTGATAACTGTCCAGTGGTGTGGCTTAGCTGAATGCCATCAAATATTCTTTGTATCAGGTCTGTAAGAAGGATGTTTGTCATGGGCTAAAGGATTGTAAAGTATAATTTGTTGCAGTATTAGTCTGCTTGGTGAGTTTGGGGGGAATGCAGAGTAGTGATATGGGAACGATGTGGAGGGTAGCATGGGGTTCTTGTTGGGTTTGGAGATTGTGATAATGACATCATGGTCCCAGATGTTTGGTATTGTTATGTGAATAGCTGTTGTTTATGTTTGTGAGTGCTGGTATGCTTTATGGTAGGGGTCTTAAGTGTAATCTGCTTATAGTATCAGGACCACAGGCTGAAGGGTGCATGAAATTGTTGATGAGCTTTGTCTCATGGTTGGTGAAAGGTGTGTAGTCTGGGTCTGTCGGTAACCATCTTGTATGTCTGATGACATGGTTGTCATAGTAGGAGTGAAGATGACTGACATGAAAGAAATGTTTGATGAAGGTATTTGCCTTTTTGCTTGAGGATACATTGTCTTGTTGTTCTTGATCGTATGAGGTGATGGGTTACATAATGTTTCATGATAGTAAGTGGTGTACAGATGAAATGAGTCCACTTTCTGCATGAGTTACAGAAAATTGAACCTTAAGTGTGATGGCTTGAAGTGAAGGATGTGGAATATGTTGGGCATATGTGTTTCGTAGTTGGGTCTTGGGCTCCTCATAGTGTCTTCTGCTAAAAGGAGTCTTCGAGAAATGACTGCTGGGAAGTAATTTTTCATTATCGAAAATTGTGTCGTTGTATGTGTTGAGAGATGAGGGCGAGGGTTGGTTGTAGAAGTTCGGCCTCTTTTGTTGCTCTTCCTCTGAGTTAAGTGGCATCCTCCTCAGATCAGCAGCCTCAGAGGATGAACCAATGCTGTAGATGCTGCCATTCCAGGTCCTATTTTTCAACATTAATTGCATTGGTATCATGATTTACATGCAGAAGTAATTCTAAAATTGAGACATTTAATGCAACATGTCAATTATAGCATAACCATAATATTATTTTTTGTAATATATTTCACTAACTTGCTCATTCAGAGTAAATTAAGAATAATGATCTAATTCAAAAACTAGTATTGGAAAAAAACACACTTCAAAAAAGCTAGCCATATATTGTTAATTATCACCTATTGCTAGAATGGAATTACAGTTCAATTTTCAACTCGGTAATGTTTTGCGATTCCATAGAGGAACTTCCCTCAATTTTAGTAAACACCAGAACAACATCAGATAACCAGTAAAATGCTTGGTCTAGATCCCCCTCACATAAGTAAGGTAATCGTGACCATCTTTCTAGTTTAAATCCCAATCTAGGAAACACCTCCAATGCTGCACTGTTGACTTGCTCTTCCACTGTAGAACCAACAATATCTAAGTTCTCTGATGGTAGGTTGTCTGCACTACCTGAAATATTACAGAGATATAAGTGATATTGAAATTTTATATAAAAAAAAATTCCATTAAAAATGCCTATTAGCTGCAAAAGATTTTGTGACAGCAAGCAAAGCCATGCGACACACATCATCAAAATTTTGTTTTGTTATGTCTTACTACATTTTCCCGACTAGCAATCATCACATTTATAGCTCTGGACCTGGAGTAGCAACGTCTTTGTCGTGGGCCCACCCTCTAGAACTGCAAGTCTGAAGAGGTGGCCAACAAAATATGACAACATATTTTTCTACTCATAGAATGATTCTCTGGCTAGAATATTTCAAAAGACTTATCCAAAGACATTGAGAGCAATCCAGGACCCAGCTACACACAAATACGTCTAACATATTCCCCACCCACCACTTCAAACCAGCACACCAAATGTAAATTTTTTTTACATTGCACATTCAACCTCATCCCCCTGCTGCATTACCTAATACACATGCACAATATCAACATAGATCGCATAAACACCAAAATACAAGAACTGGCACACTTCATCAAAGAGACAGCATAATGGATGACTGTACACAACTGCATATGCCAACGACACACTATATTTTCTGAGAGCTCAGTTAAAAAGTCCTTTCAGGACTTGGCCAGGCAATATAGGTAACAACTAACTTGCTGTACACCAAATTTAATTTGTCATATTTATTTTTCAGGTGACTGAGTGAATGGTGGTTATATATAGACATTGAATCCTCAATATGAAAGAGTAAAAATTATGGACTCCGTTGCAACGTCTATAACGTTTTCTTTTGTTTCAAAATTGTATTTTTAAATTTACAAAACAGAGCACAACTTACACAGATTTTGTAATTAAAATGTAAATTTATAAGGTATTATGTACATTATATATTTAAAAAAGCAACTTTTACATTGCTTCATTATCATGCCACAGCAAAGTAAGGAAAAAACTGAAAGCAGTTGCAGAACAGCTAACAGCAGAGGTGACATCATTATTAAATTAATGCTTATTTTAAAAGTGAATTAAACTCTGTTTATATCCAGTATATATAAATAGGAAAAAGACCATGTACAGCTTGAATAGCATCTGTGACTAAAGAAGTTCCAGATCTTCATAGGAATACGAAATGCAGACTCACCTATTTCTACGTAGGGGCTAAAGGGTAGGACGAGAGCCACAATGAGAAAACCATCATCTGCAAGCTTTCTGTGAATGTCTCTAAGAAGCGTCTTGGGCGTATCACAGCGGTCAAGCAAATTCATTGCAGTTATGACATTATACTGAATATCTCCTGTCTCTTGCATCCAGTTCCATGTGTCTAGCACTCTGATAATAGGATATTTGTAAAAACAGTGAAAATGGTCCATTTGAGGAAAAAAAAAGAAAACTGAATCCAGCAGGTTGGCCAGAAATGAAAGCTGTAGGACTTTACTTGGTAAATACTATTTTTTTTATGGACACCATAATAATATTATAAAGATAATGCTGTTTAAGGGGAGGAGGTGTTTTTGTAGAGAAGATTTTCAAAATTTCAATATATTTCCTTTAAATTTCATTTACCCAATGCAAGAAGAAATTGTGTGAACCCATTCGGATACTTTGGAACAAGGTGTAGCTTATGGAAACCACTTTTTTAATATGAACATGTGTGTGTGAGAGAGAGGGAGAGAGAAAGTTAGTGTAAATTACCTACATTTGCTTACGTGTGTGTGTGTGTGTGTGTGAGAGAGAGTGTGTGAGTGAATATGTGTGAGTGGATTGTGTTTGACTAAGTGTGTGTGTGTGTGTGTGATTACCTAATTGTGATTACCTAATTGTGTTTACGGGAAAGAGCCCAAAGCTCGTATCTTCCCGTCTCCTGATCGGTTCCATTTTTAGACATAGTGATACTTATCGTACCTGTCCTTAAAACTATGGATTGAGATAGCATTAACTACCTCCTCGCTTAGCGAATTCCATTTATCAACTACTCTTACACTGAAAAAGTATTTTCTTACATCCTGCAAAGAAGTTTTCTTACGAAGCTTCAAACTATGACGTGTGTGTGTGTGTGCGTGTGTGTGTGCGTGTGTGTGCGCGCTCGCTTACCTAATTGTGCGTACGGAAAAGAGCCCAAATCTCTTATCTTCCCGTCTCTTGATCGGTTCCATTTTGTACATAGTGATATTGATCATAACTGTCTTAAAACTATGGATTGAGTTAGCATTAACTACCTCCTCGTTTAGGGAATTCCAATTATATCAACTACTCTTATATTAAAAAAGTACTTCCTTACATCCTGCAAAGAAGTTTTCTTACGAAGCTTCAAACTATGTGAGAGAGAGTGTGAATATGTGTGTGAGGAATAGAATAAGTGAGTATATGTGTGTGAGAGTGAGTGAGTGAATGTGTGTAATTGCCTAATTGTAATTGCCTAATTTTGTGTGTAAAAGAGAGAGAGAGAGAGAGAGAGAGAGAGAGAGAGAGAGAGAGAGAGAGAGAGAGAGAGAGAGAGAGAGAGAGAGAGAGAGAGAGAGAGAGAAAAAGTTTGTGTTCACCTAATTGTGTTTACGGGAATGAGCCCAAAGCTCATATCATCCTGTCTCCTGATCGGTTCCATTTTGTACTTAGTGATACTTATCATACCTGTCCTTAAAACTATGGATTGAGATAGCATTAACTACCTCCTCGCTTAGCTAATTCCAATTATCAACTACTCTTACACTAAAAAGTATTTCCTTACATCCTGCAAAGAAGTTTTCTTACAAAGCTTCAAACTATGACCTCTAGTTCTAGAGCCTGCCATATGAAAGTATCGATCCCTATCCACTCTATCATAACCATGAAGGAATTTAAAGACTGTCACCATATCCCCCTCAATCTTCTAGCTTCGAGTGATGGTAAGTCTAATTCCCTCAGCCTATCATCATAACTGAGATTACGTATTTCTGGCACCAGTTTCGTGGCATGTCTTTGAACTTTTTCAAGCTTAGCTATGTGCTTTTTCAAGAGCGGATTCCAAAAGGGGACTGCATATTCGAGGTTTGGCTTCACATAGGTTACATAGATATTTCTGAACATTTCCTTGTCCATGTGCCTGAAGGCTACCCTTACATTTGATAAGAAGGCATATGCTGCCCTTACTATGCCATTTATGTGCATTTCTGGAGACAAATCAGCCAGTATGTTTACTCCTAGATTCTCATTTTCCGTCTCTTGAATTTGTACTCCAGCCACCGAGTAGTCAAGCTTGGGCCTTCTTGCACTTGTACCCATTCTCATTACCTTACCTTTTGAAGTATTGAATTTCATTAGCCACTTTTCTGACCACTCATGCAGACTATTTAGATCTTCCTGAAGTTCTCTACCATTGTTCTCGTTTCCTACTTTCTTCATAATCTTTGCATCATCTGCAAACATATTCATGAATGAATTTACAGACTCTGGTAGGTCATTTACATATACAAGGAACAAAAGTGGCCCTAAAACTGAACCCTATGGAACTCCACTACTAACTCTTCTCCATTCAGACACTGAGTGTCTTACTCTAACCCTCTGTTCCCTTCCAAGTAAGTTTTTATCCATTCCAAGACATTTCCACCTATTCTAGCCATTGCTTGCAGCTTCCTAATAAGTCTCCCATGTGGAACAGTGTCAAATGCTTTCTGGAAGTCTAGGAATATGCAATCTGCCCAGCCCTCTCTTTCCTGTAAGATTCGGCATACCTCATCATAAAATTCTAATAAGTTTGTTACTGTTGATCTACCTTCTCTGAAGCCATGTTGCCTCACTGACAAAAAGTTGAAGGATTCCAAGTGAAGAGAGATATGTTTCCTTAGTAGTTTCTGCATAACTTTGCAAACTATGCTGGTCAAGGAAACTGGTCTATAGTTCAGAGCCGTATCCCTCCTTCCCTTTATGAAGATGGGTATCATGTTTGCTTGTTTCCAGCATCTTGGAATCTCCCCTGACTCTAGTGACTTTTTAAATATGATACTTAGTGCCACTGATATTGAGTTTGCGCATTTTTTAAGTACATGAGGGGATATATCATCAGGACCTGTAGCTTTATGAACATCTAACTCCATCAGCGCTTTGCATACCTCTGTGCCTGTAAGGTTGATGTTCTCTAATACCAGCCCTTGAGCTTCTATCTCTGCAATCTTAGGGAGTGGAGTATTTTCTACTGTAAATACTGACTGAAACTTCTTGTTCAATTCTTTGCAGATCTCTTCATCCGTCTCAGTGATGCTTCTATCCACTCTCTTAAGCCTTAAAACCTGTTCTTTTACTTTCAGTTTTCCTCTGATAAAGCTGTGGAAAAGCTTGGGATTTTCTTTAGCCTTCCTGGTGAAGTCCCTCTCATAGTCTCTCTCTGCCTCTCTTCTTTTACTTAGGCAGTCATTTCTTGCTCTTTTGTAGGTTTGCCAGGCATTTATGTTTTTTCTCCTCCTATACCTTTCCCAGCATTTGTCTCTCCACTCCTTAGCTCTTTTACACTCATTTTCGAACCAATTCTCTCTGGCATGAATTACACCTATTCTGGTGACAGGTATGCAGCAATCTACTATCTTCCCATATTTCTTACAGATGTCTTACATTTCTTGTATAGATTTGTTGTAAAATAAGGTTCTCCAGTCAATAACTGCAAAAAGCTCATTCATTTTGATGTAATCTCCTTTCGGATAGTTCCTCATCATGTCCTCAGTGCCTCTATTCTCAGGCAGAATATCTTCAATGATATGCTCCATCAACAACACACAGTGGTCACTCTTTCCAATTGGTGGTTCATACTCAATTTTTTCAATATCCAACACATTATCTGTGAATACTAGATCAAGTAGTGATTGCTCATCCCCACCCCTGGCCCTCGTTGGTTCCAATACATGTTGGTGTAGGATATTCCCTTGTACGCATTCTAGGAATCTTGCCCCGAATGAGTCCTCACCACTGTGTGGGTCAAGATTTATCCAATCTATCTCTTTATGATAAAAATCTCCCATAATCGAAATCCTACATTTTCTCTCCCATGCCATGTTAACAACTGAGTTTATGACTTCAATAGTACCTATATGACTTTCCTCATAGACTTCTAGCCTATTCTGGTTCCTTGGTGGGTTATATACAACAGTTATTATAATGCTCTCTGACCCAGTATTTATGTGAGCAACAAGAAATTCTTTGAACTCACTTTCTATAGCCAAGTTTATTTCTTCAACTTGAAACCTTTCACTTATGAGCAGTGCTATCCCTCCACCAGTCCTCTCAAATCTTTCAACCCCTAATATTCTGAAGCCCTTAGGAAAAACTGTGACACTTTTTATGTCCTCACTCAACTTAGTCTCTGTAATTGCTACTAAATCTGCCTTACTGTTGTGAATCCTATCTTTTAATTCTACTGCCATACCAGCTAATCCATCAGCATTTGTGTATAACAATCTTAATGAGGCCCCATCCCCTGATCTTCTGTCATTATCTTCTTTATCTCCCCTTTGTCTGGAAGAACTCTGAAATGCAAATTTTTCTTCTCTTCTACATTTCTTTCCTCGTTTAACCTTCTTGCCTCTTCCAACAAGTTTTTGATCTTTCCCATCTCTTCCTGTGTTCTGTATCGTGTGTGTGTGTGTGTGTGTAATTAATTGTGATTACGGGAAAGAGTCCCAAGCTTGTAACTTCCCGTCTCCTGATCGATTCCATTTTGTACTTAGTGATACTTATCGTACTTGTCTTTAAAACTATGGATTGAGTTAGCATTAGCTACCTCCTCGCTTAGCGAATTCCAATTACCAACTACTCTTACACTAAAAAGTACTTCCTTACATCCTGTAAAGAAGTTTTCTTACGAATTTCAAACTATGACCTCTAGTTCTAGTGCCAGCCATATGAAAATATCGATCCCTATCCACTTTATCATAACCATGAAGGAATTTAAAGACTGTCATCATATCCCCCCTCAATCTTCTAGCTTCGAGTGATGGTAAGTCAAATTCCCTCAGCCTCTCCTCATAACTGAGATTGCGTAATTATGGCACCAGTTTCGTAGCATGTCTTTGAACTTTATCCAGTTTAACTACGTGCTTTTCAAGTGCAGATTCCAAAAGGACTGCATATTTAAGTTTGGCCTCACATAGGTTACATAAATATTTCTGAACATTTCCTTGGCCATGTGCCTGAAGGCTACCATTACATTTGCTAAGAAAGCATATGTTACCCTTACTATGCCACTTATATGCATTTCTGGAGACAAATCGGCCAGTATGTTTACTCCTAGATCTCTCTCATTATCTGTGCGAATGTGTGAGAAAGAGAGTGAGTAAATGTGAGATTAAGTTAGTGAATGTGTATTTGTGTGTGTATGTGTGTGTGTGTGTGTGTGAGAAAGCGTGTGCGATTACCTAACTGTGTTTACGGGAAAGAGCCCAAAGCTCGTATCTTCTCGTCTCCTGATCGGTTCCATTTTGTACTTAGTGATACTTGTCTTGAATATATTTCAA
>JAXCGZ010019001.1:120000-125000 GCA_037179515.1 Halocaridina rubra | reverse complement strand
TTCAACGCACTCAACACTTTATATCCTTCATTCACTCTGTGACACACATCTGCTTCCACTCCACCATTTGCAGCTATATCCGAGCCTAAATACTTAAACTGATCAACTTCCTCAAGTGTCTCTCCATTCAACATAAAATTCAATCCAGCACCATCCTCATTTCTTGTACACCTCATAACCTTACTCTTTCCCACATTCACTCGCAACTTCCTTCTCTCACACACCATTCCAAATTCTGACACTAACTGACACAGATTTTCCTCTGAATCTGCCACCACCACAGTATCATCTGTAAACAGCAACTGATTCAGCTCCCAATCGCTATCATCCCTATCTACCATTCTCATACCTCGACCATGCACTCACTCATTCACCTCTCTTACGACACCATCAATATACATATTGAACAGCCATGGTGACATCACACATCCTTGTCACAGTCCCACACTCACTGGAAACTACTCACTCACTTCATTCCCTACCCTAACACAAGCTCTACTGCCATCATACAAACTCTTCACTGCATGCTACAATTTACCATTAATTCCATATAATCTCAAAACATTCCACATTGTCTCTCTATCAACTCTATCATGCGATTTCTCTATATCCAAAAATGCATAATACACATACTTACCCTTTGCTAAATATTTCTCACATAACTGCCTAACTATAAAAATTTGATCTATACAACCTCTACCTCTCCTAAAACCACTCTGCACTTCTGCAATCACATTTTCCCTTATCCCTAATCATATTAACCAGTATCCTCCCATACACTTTTCCAACCACACTCAACAAACTTATAACCCTAAAATTACTGCATTCATACACATCTCCCTTACCTTTGTATAGGGGCACTATACAAGCAATCACCCTTTCCACTGGCACCATTGACAACATAAAGCATATATTAAACACTCTCACTAACCATTCCACTGCAGTCATATCCCCTTCTTTCAACATCTCCACTCTCACACCATCCATTCCAGGTGCTTTACCTGCTTTCGCTTCATACAATGCCCTTTTCACTTCCTCTCTTGTAATCTCTTTCTCATTATCATCTCCCATTACTGGCACTTGAACACCCCCCACTGCCACTATAGCTGCCTCTCTATCTTCCTCAACATTCAGCATGCACTCAAAATATTCTGCCCATCTTTTCCTTGCATCACTCCCTCGCAACATCTGTCCATTCACATCTTTCATTGTCTCTTCCATCCTCGATCCACCCTTCCTTACTCTCTTCACTTCTTTCCAAAACTTCTCTTTATTCTCCTCATATGACCTACTAAATTCCTGTCCCCACCTAACATTTGCCAACCTCTTCTCTTTCTCTACCTTCCACTTGGTTTCCACATTTTTCTCCCTATACCTTTCATACTTCTCCCTACTTTTACACTGCAGCCATTCCTCAAAAGCCCTCTTTTTCTCTTCCACTTTCATTTTCACCCCTTCATTCCACCACTCACTGCCCCATTTCATGCCACCTCCAACAAACCTCTTTCCACACACATCATTTGCATGTCCCACAAAACATTATATCATCAACCCCCATTCCTCCTCTAACTCCCCAACTTCTCTTTTTTTTCACAGTGTCATATACCACTTTCAACTTGTCCTGATGTTCCTGTCTCTTCTCTGGCTTTTTCAACTATTCCACCTTCACCATTTCCCTTCTACATCCCCCCCCCACTCTATTTCCCCACTCTTTTGCTACTACTACTTGTGCTTCAACCAAAAAATGATCAGACATCCCAGCAGCCACACCCCTAAATGCATGCAAATCTTTCACTCTACCAATCATGCTCTTTGCTACCAACACATAATCCATCAATGCTCTTTCTTTCACTCTTCCATTTGCCACTCTCATCCATGTATACTTATTTATTAACTTCTTGAAAAAACTGTTACCTATCACCAACTCTTGCTCCACACACATATCTAACAGTCTCTCGCCACTCTCATTTCCACCTGGTACCCCATACTTTCCTACAACACCTTCTACCTCTCCATCACCCACTCTGGCATTCAAGTCACCAAACAGAACTACATAGTTCCTTCTACTCAGAGCATCCACACACCTAGTTAACTCATTCCAAAATTCATCCCGCTCTTCCTCACTTCTCTCACATCCTGGCCCATACGCACTAACAAAAGCCCAACATTCCCTTCCTATCCTAGCCCTCACCCACATCAGCCTAGATGACACTTCTTTCCATTCCACTACCTTTTTTACCAACCATTCACTCAGCAATAACGCCACATCTTCTCTCGCTCTACCCCTTTCAACCCCAGACACCCTATCTGTCACATCACCAAATGCCACTTCTCCTTTTCCTTTCATCTTCGTCCCACACAATGCCAATACATCCATCCTCCTCCTACCAAACATATATCCAATCTCACATCTTTTGCTCTCTATCGTACTACAACCACGAGCAGTTAGACACCCCTAAACTAGAGTTTGGGGAGAAGTTATTCTCCCCTCTACTCCGCTTCTTCTTTGACGTCTCGCAGGAGATTTATACGGGGTGGGGGATTCCTAGCCCCGTCCACTTTTAGTCGCCTTTTACGACACGCAGGGAATATGTTTGGGCTATTCGTTAATGCTGTACCCACCATCATAGGGCACTACCCACCACCATAATAATAATAATAATAAAATAATAATAATAATAATAATAATAGTAATAATAATAATAATAATAATAATGAATAATAATAATAATAATAATAATAATAATAATAATAATAATAATAATAATAATAATAGTAATAAAAATAATGATAATAATAATAGTAATAATAATAATAATAATAATAATAATAATAATAATAATAATAATAATAATAATAATAATAATAATAATAATAATAATAATAATAATAATAATAATAATAATAATAATAATAATAATAATAATAATAATAATAATAATAATAATAATAATAATAATAATCAATAACAATAATAATAATAATAATAATAATAATAATAATAATAATAATAATAATAATAATAATAATAATAATAATAATAATAATAATAATAATAATAATAATAATAACTAATAATAATAATAATAATAATAATAATAATAATAATAATGATAATAATAATAATAATAATAATAATAATAATGATAATAATTACAATGACAAAAATAATAATAATAATAATAATAATAATAATAATAATAATAATACTAATACTAATAATACTAATAATACTAATAAAAATAATAATAATAACAATAATGATAATAATGATAATAATAATAATAACAATAATAATAATAATAATAATGATAGTAATAATAATAATAATAATAATAATAATAATAATAATAATAATAATAGTATAATATAGTTGTAGAAGTAGTGAGTAGTAATAGTAGTAGTAGTAGTAGTAGTAGTTGTAGCAGTAGTTGTAGTAATTTTGTCGAGAATTTGTCAACTATGTTCGCGATGTTCCTGAGAGTCGTAACCACTCTTTTCCTTCCAGCTACCGTAATATAGCCCTAACCTCTGCTGTCGCTTAAGTTTTCGAAACTTGGCTCAATTTTCTCAGCATGAAACATCTTGAATCTAACCGGCTTATTTCCGATCGCCAATACGGCTTCCGCTAGGCAAGATCCACTGGTGACCTCTTTTCCTTTCTTACTCTTGGATGGTCATCTGCTCTGAAGAACTATGGGATATCTTTTGGCGTCACCCTTGATATCTCCAAGACTTTTGACATGTTCTGAGACAAGGCTCTCTTGGCCAAACTTCCTTCTTATGGCTTTATCCCTTCTCTCTTTTCTATGGTTTCTCAGTTTTCTCTTTGACCGTTTTATATCTGTAGTTAGTTGATGACGCATCATCTATCTCATTCCCAGTTATCAGTGGTGTTCCACAGGGTTCTGTTCTTTCGCCTACGTTTTCCTTCTCTTCATCGACGATCTCTTCCCGTACTCATCCTCCTCTCTTCTCCATGCTTTTGCTGACGATTCTATCCTTCATTTATCTTCTGCCTTCTCTTCAACCTTCATCTGCTTCTCGAAATCAATCTCGTATCGGTTTTTCTTCAACTCTCAACTCCTACTTACAGAGAGTATCTGAGTGGGGCAAGCAGAATTTTGTTAAATCTAATGCCTCGAAGACATAGTTTCTAATTCTCTTTATCTTCTTCTCCTAATTGCTCTTTTGTATCTGAAGGTAAAGAAATTCACCCTCTTAGTCCTATTCATATTAAGAACCCAGATAGCCTCTAACTTATCTTGATGGGGTTCTTAGAGGAAAACTGAAGGTAAAAGAACAGGTTTTAAGGCTAAAGAGAGTGGATGGAAGCATCACTGAGACGGATGAAGAGATCTGCAAAGAATTGAACAGGGAGTTTCAGTCAGTATTTACAGTAGAAAATACCGCACCGCCTCAGATTGCAGTGATAGAAGCTCAAGGGCCGGTATTAGAGAACATCAACCTTACAGCCACAGAGGTATGCAAAGCGCTGATGGATTTAGATGTTCATAAAGCTACAGGTCCTGATGACATATCCCCTCATGTGCTTAAAAAATGCGCAAACACAATTTCAGTGGCACTAAGTATCATATTTAAGGAGTTACTGGAGTCGGGGGAGATTCCAAGATGCTGGAAACAAGCAAATGTGATACATATCTTCAAAAAGGGAAGGAGGGATACGGCTCTGAACTATAGACCAGTTTCCTTGACCAACATAGTTTGCAAAGTTATGGAGAAACTACTAAGGAAACATATCTCTCTTCACTTGGAATCCTTCAACTTTTTGTCAGTGAGGCAACATGGCTTCAGAGAAGGTAGATCAACAGTAACAAACTTATTAGAATTTTATGATGAGGTAAGCCAAATCTTACAGGAAAGAGAGGGCTGGGCAGATTGCATATTCCTAGACTTCCAGAAAGCGTTTGACACTGTTCCACATGGGAGACTTATTAGGAAGCTGCAATCAATGGCTAGAATAGGTGGAAATGTTTTGG
>JAXCGZ010019001.1:102500-115000 GCA_037179515.1 Halocaridina rubra | reverse complement strand
TGCTGGAAAAGGTATAGGAGGAGAAAAACATAAATGCCTGGCAAACCTACAAAAGAGCAAGAAATGACTACCAAAGCAAAAGGAGAGAGGCAGAGAGAGACTATGAGAGGGACATCACCAGGAAGGCTAAAGAAAATCCCAAGCTTTTCCACAGCTTTATCAGAGGAAAACTGAAGGTAAAAGAACAGGTTTTAAGACTAAAGAGAGCGGATGGAAGCATCACTGAGACGGATGAAGAGATCTGCAAAGAATTGAACAAGGAGTTTCAGTCAGTATTTACAGTAGAAAATACCCCCACCCCCTCAGATTGCAGAGATAGAAGCTCAAGGGCCGGTATTAGAGAATATCAACCTTACAGCCACAGAGGTATGCAAAGCGCTGATGGATTTAGATGTTCAAAAAGCTACAGGTCCTGATGACATATCCCCTCATGTGCTTAAAAAATGAGCAAACTCAATATCAGTGCACTAAGTATCATATTTAAAAAGTCACTGGAGTCAGGGGAGATTCCAAGATGCTGGCAACAAGCAAATGTGATACCTATCTTCAAAAAGGGAAGGAGGGATACGGCTCTGAACTATAGACCACTTTCCTTGACCAGCATAGTTTGCAAAGTTATGGAGAAACTACTAAGGAAACATATCTCTCTTAACTTGGAATCCTTCAACTTTTTGTCAGTGAGGCAACATGGCTTCAGAGAAGGTAGATCAACAGTAACAAACATATTAGAATTTTATGATGAGCTGAGCAGAATCTTACAGGAGAGAGAGGGCTGGGCAGATTGCATATTCCTAGACTTCCAGAAAGCGTTTGACACTGTTCCACATGGAAGACTTATTAGGATGCTGCAAGCAATGGCTAGAATAGGTGGAAATGTTTTGGAATGGATAAAAACTTACTTAGAGGGAAGGGAACAGAGGGTTAGAGTAAGACACTCAGTGTCTGAATGGAGAAGAGTTAGTAGTGGAGTTCCACAGGGTTCAGTTTTAGGGCCACTTTTGTTCCTTGTATATGTAAATGACCTACCAGAGTCTGCAAGTTCATTCATGAATATGTTTGCAGATCATGCAAAGATTGTGAAGAAAGTAAAAAACGAGAACAATGGTAGAGAACTTCAGGAGGATCTAAATAGCATGCATGAGTGGTCAAAAAAGAGGCTAATGAAATTCAATACTTCAAAATGTAGGGTAATGTGAATGGGTACAAGTGTAAGAAGGCCCAAGCTTGACTTCTCGGTGGCTGGAGTACAACTTCAAGAGACAGAAAATGAGAGAGATCTAGGAGTAAACATACTGGCAGATTTGTCTCCAGAAATACATATAAATGGCATTGTAAGGGCAGCATTTGCATTCTTATCAAATGTAAGGGTAGCTTTCAGGCACATGGACAAGGATATGTTCAGAAATATTTATGTAACCTATGTGAGGCCAAAACTCGAATATGCAGCCCCCTTTTGGAATCCACACTTGAAAAAGCACATAGCTAAGCTTGAAAAAGTTCAAAGACATGCCACGAAACTGGTGCCAGAAATACGCAATCTCAGTTATGATGAGAGGCTGAGGGAATTAGACTTACCATCACTCGAAGCTAGAAGATTGAGGGGGGATATGGTGACAGTCTTTAAATTCCTTCATGGTTATGATAGAGTGGATAGGGATCGATATTTTGATATGGCTGGCTCTAGAACTAGAGGTCATAGTTTGAAGCTGCGTAAGAAAACTTCTTTGCAGGATGTAAGGAAATACTTTTTTCAGTGTGAGAGTAGTTGATAATTGGAATTCGCTAAGCGAGGAGGTAGTTAATGCTATCTCAATCCATAGTTTTAAGGACAGGTATGATAAGTATCACTAAGTATAAAATGGAACCGGTCGGGAGACGGGAAGATACGAGCTTTGGGCTCTATCCCGTACAATTATAATAATAATAATATAATAATAATAATAATAATCCTTTATTCCAATGTACATTGGGTATTTAAATAAGATACATATATATTCCAGATAGACATCTGTGGTGTACGATATAGACATACTAAAACAAACAAATCATAAGGATGAGTGTACCATTAAAATTTACAAGTAAAATCTTCCTTTAAGAGCAACTTCTTAAGATTATATTTAAAAGTATGCGCTGAACCAGCATTTTTTAGTTCTCTGGGAAGCTGATTATATAAATGAGGTCCACGAATGTTTATATCTCTTGAACCAATATCAGTTTTAGACCTTCGTACTAATAAATCTTCCCCTTGACGGGTAGTTAACCCGGTAACTGAGCTTACTGTAGAAAAATTATACAAGCAATCAGGAATATTGTTTCTTAGTATATTAAAAACAAAGGTACATATATCAAAAACATATTTATCTCTAATCTTTATCCATTCTAGATCTTTTAAAACAGGAGAGATGTGCTCGTATTTTCTTACATTGCCAACAGCCACTCGTGCTGCAAAGTTTTGTAACTTTTGTATTCTTTGTAATTGAGTCTTATTTGTACATCCCCAAACTTTGAGACAGTAATTAATTAAACTCATAGCTAAGGACTGGACAATTATTATACGAGTTGATGTTTCAAATGAGTCTTTTACCCTATTTAGATATATTAGAGTACCCATTACTTTTTTATAAATTTCATCTATATGCATTTCAAAATTCATGTAACGGTCAAAATAGACACCTAGGTTCTTTACCGAGTTCATTGGCTTAATGATATTACCGTTAAAATTTATATGAAGATTGTCATCAACTTCTGATAATAATTGTCTGGATCCGATAAGAATAGATTGGGTTTTAGTTTCATTAAGTAACAGACCATTTTTTAGAAAGTAACGTTTGGCCATATACAAAATTTCTTCTGCTCTACGAATAATATTTTCTAAATCATTAATTTCTCCTTCAATTAAGATTTGAGTATCGTCAGCATATTGAATGACATAACAGTTAGGTAAATATTTTACTAGATCGTTTACATATATTAGAAAAAGTATAGGTCCTAGGATCGATCCCTGAGGGACCCCAAACAATACCTTCTTGGAACTTGAAACTGTATCTTTTATTCTGACTGACTGGTAGCGGTTTTTTAAATAGTTCTCGAACCAGCTTGGGACAATGTTCATTTTTTTGCATTTTTCTAATAATATACTATGGTTTACACTATCAAAAGCTTTAGAAAGATCGAGTAGTAGTAGCAATGATATTTTCTTATTATCTATATTTTTGTATATTTCATCTGATATTTTCAATAAGGCAGTTTCAGTTGATAATTTTGGCCTGAAACCGTGTTGACTTTTTGCAATAAGTTTATTTTTTTCAAGAAACTCACTTAACTGATTTGCAACAATCTTTTCAAGTATCTTTGATAAAATTGGTAGTAAAGAGATTGGTCTATAGTTAGAGACGTCGTCAGGATTTCCATTTTTAAAACCAGGAATTACATGGGGATTTTTCCATAAATCTGGGTAGATATTGGTAACTATGGAAGTATTGATTATTACCGTCAGATAATAAGCTATTACAAATAATGAATCTCTAATAAAACGAAAACAAATTCCATCTGATCCATATGCATTAGAGTCTTTCAGATTTTTTATTACTAAGATTACTGTATTACAATCTACTGTAGTAGGGTTAAAGACATCAGTACTTCTATTGAATGCACTATGTTCTTCCATATTTACATTATTATTATTATTGCTACCATCATCACTATTATCATTACCATTACTACCACCATCATTATTATTTACACCATTATCAACATTTCTATTATTATTACTACTACCGTCATCATTATTATTACCACCATTTCTATTATTGATTTCATTTATTATTTCTTTTTTTGTTTTTTCAAAGGTTTTTTTCCCCACTTCAGCGAAAAAATTATTGAACTCTTCTGCTTTAGCACTTACATCTACCTCATCGGGTATAATTGATATGTTACTACTTTTATTACAGTTATTGGAAAGCATGGTTTTAGCAATTTTCCATGTATCAGAGATATTGCCTTTAGCGTTTTGAAATTCATTTTTGTAATACTGTTTCTTACTGTTACTTAATAATGATTTTACTTGTTTCTTATGCTCTGTAAACTTTTCTCTTAAAGGGATATTATCTCTTTGTAGTTTTACTTCATTTTGTAGTTTGTCTCTTTCTTTCATAATGTTTTTTATGTCATCTGTTATCCAAGGAGCGGGGGGACGAAATATTTCTCTTGTCACGAGTGGTGCACATCGATCTATACATGATGATAAGACACTGGTTAAAATTCTTACTTGTTTGTTTATATTATCGGTATATAGAATTTCATTTAATTTATGTACTTCATTCATAAGTAAACTACAAAGTAATTCTTGTGAATAATTTCTTAAGCATCTGAATGTTTTAAAGATTGGTTGTCTCTTTGGTTTGCGAATATTTAGGGACGTTACAATTTCCTCGTGGTCTGCTATAGGGCTTGGCATTACGTCACACTTAGTTATCATATGTTTGGAGTTTGTTATTACTAGATCGATTTGGGAAACTGAAGTGGGAGTGATTCTAGTTGGTTTATTTATAATCTGTTCTAGATTTAAATTCTTAATAAGTCTACTCATTTTATTTTCTCTTTTTAGTTGATCATCATTAAAATCGCCATATATAAAAACTGGTTTGTTTTTTAAAATTATCTCCTTAAAAACGTCCAAAATATAGCTAAAGGAGGTTACCGAGGCTTTGGGGTGGCGGTACACGCAGCCTATGATAATAGAAGGAAACTTTTTATGTTGGACAGAGATCCATTTATCTTCCACTCCTTCGTGCTTCTCAGTTTCAAGATTTAGTTCAGTGGCCTTCAAATAATTTTTAACATATAAACATACACCTCCACCTCTACCACTGTCATAGCGATAAATATTATATGAAGGAATATTAATAAATGCATTATTAATTGACGGATACAGCCATGATTCGCTAATGCAAAGAACATCAATATTTTCTTGTACAAGCTTATGTTCAATTTCTAGTATATGGGATAACAGGGATTGTGCATTTATATGTACGACAGATAATCTATCATTATATTTACAAGTAACTTTCACATCGACAGCTGTAACAGCAACAGCAGGAGACGAGGTATTACCATGTTTCATTGGGGTGGTATCCATAGTCATAGTTGTAGTTTCGACTGTATGATTCTGCTGGGAATTCATCATTGTAGTGTGTTCTGGGGTTAGCCCATGGATCCTGGTGTCTGTACCTGCCGTTGGATGTGTAATGCTGGTTTGAGTACGTGCCGTGGTATGATCGGGCCTTCCCAAAGTTTGTATGCCTAGGTGAGTGTCTAGGGTTGTAAGAGCCATCACTCCAGGAGAAGTCTCTTGTGCTTGGACGGCGATAAGAGAGGTTTGTATCGTGTCTCTTTCTGTAGTCTCGCATATAGGGGATTGTTCCATTTGCTCTTTGCTGTTTATTTTGGTATGACCAAGCACACACAGACACAGCTTAGATGGACACCAATACACATGCACGTACATACGCACAACTTAAATACAGACTTCCATAAACAAAGATGCTCCTAAACTTCACATCTACAGGCACATAGATGCACATTATATAAATACCTACAGAAACATTTTCAATACTCACAAAAACGTTTAAGTACACAGATACATACAGACTTATTTTAAATTAACCCCTACATATTTGCAAATACACTTCACAGGTATGATCATATGTATACACACATATACTTATATAAACAATGACATTCTTGAAATACATACTTACTTGTCATTATTATTATTCTGTGACTATACCGAACTTGAAGTTGTAGAGTTATATCTAACCAGAATGACACCAATGTCATATTATTGTTTATCTATTACAAAACTGATAGCGTGCGAGGTGATAACAGATATGCACAGGTTATTCAATATTAAGTTTATTTAGTTATACACTGATTCTACACCTCAAAGCTCCCCGTCCCCTTAAGGTAAAATCTAAGATATTATTTGTGTCCCAGATAACTAGTAACTGTAGCTCTCCTCTCTAACTGCTTCTTACTTTCTTATACTACCAAGATGGCAGGGGGTGGTAGGTTTGGAGAGCCTCACCCAATAGGCTTCTAGAGAAGAGGGGGTGCACGCCCATTTCGTGTAGTGTAAGGGGCGTGGCTATAAAAAGGCCAATCGGATACAAGGAGGGCCTATATGTGTCTTTTCACAAGTACATTTGGATACGTCAATGTAAATATTGGTTTTCGGCTCTCGTAGGAACAACTGGAAACTGTGTGACAATTTTGACCTCTATCGGCAACTGGCGCCGATGTGTTAGAGGCCTATGTGTTGAACCTTAAATCTCTTGTTATCTCTCTGTAAACACACATCCTACCCAGGAAACTACACTGGAAAATATCAGCTACGCCACTTGAACACCCCTGACACAACGTGGGCTATGTTCTGTTACACTTCTACATTAAATTTCTTTACAACACTTCCCACCACCACCCTGAAATGTTCCATTTCAGCTGAAGCATTATGCATTTTAGAGAGTGTTATACTTGTTAACTATAATTATTTCAGCAAAAAAAAAAAAAGGCAGAATTACCTAATCTGATGCCTTAAGACATACAATTTCATATGATTATCTAAACAGGATATTTCTGTGTTACATCTCAAAGTTTCACATAATTATATAAATAGATTATGTATCAAAATTTCACATAATTATCTAAATAGATTATATATCAAAATTTCCCCATGCTTCTTAATGCTTACTAATGTTTCCTGAAAAAAATTCCACTGTCAAGGGACTTAATATATATAAACATGCGATTTCTGAAAAAGACAAACAAAAGAAAAATATATTTCTTACAATAAGCGTTCTAATTAAAGACAAAATCAAAATTTAGTATTAACAATCACAATATATAGCTACTAATCAGTGGCAAAATTATTTAAGGAGAAACTAATTAAAAATAGTTATAATACCCAATTAATATAAAATACAGTTGGTAAGTGACATTGACCTCTGCAAAGATACAGCAATAAAAAATTATTATCATAGTACTAAATCAAAATACAAGCACGGCTGATGAATGACAACTATTTATTAATGGCATTTACTATATTAAACCTAGGATACATGGTTTCTCTTATATCTATGTATTACTTCTAGGGGAGGCATTGAGGCTTTCTTAACTTAAATCTTATAACCTATATAAAAAAAAGCAAAGAAAAATGTTCAGGCTTGGTAGCTGAAAAGAAGTTAGTATCCTTTGGGACATGTCTTTCTATCTTTCATAAATGTTTTTATTTATAGGGATTTTTCATCTCCCTTTTTCCTTCCCCCAATCCCATTGTCCTCTTTATTGTTAGGTCTTGGGCTTATTCCCACACCTGATTCCATCATTCCCTCACCTCTCCACTGTGAGATAGGTCCGGGTTGTAACCCCGTACTGCAAATTCTGTTTCTGGAGACCGGCCGGACAACAGAAGGGCACTGATATATCTGCCATGAGCCTCTCCCGCCTGCGTTTTACGAATCTTGAGGTGGTCCTAGGACCATTTTGCCTCTCACGTCACCTATCCCCTGAAGGTGGATCTCATCCTCCAGTTTGAAAGTCTGTAATTCAGAAAGAGCCTGTGGTGGATTCCTAGGGCCGGAAAATAGTGCTTAATGTCGCTATTACAAATACAAGAAAGAATAGATATCACCTTTGCGTACAAACAATGGCCATCTATAACCACTCAAAGGGTATACTTCGACTCCCCTGCATCTGCGGGCACTTGCAATCTCTCCAATGGGTAAAAGGGACTGGCATGGGAAAATTTTTTAAATTGCAGGTTGGGGCTGCCTGGAAATAAGGTGGTAATTGTATGTATGTGTCTACACCATTAGATCATTATTGCAAGATACTTAGGACGTAGCTGAGTAACTGATACATAACATTAGCATACTATAGATATCAAAGAGAAAAGTCATAAATTACCGAGAACAGCCACTAAAGAAATACTCTTGTTAACAGTGACTACAATAACATTTAAAACATGAATCCAAAATAAAAATACTAATCATTTGGTTACTACCGAGAGCATTACGAAAATAATAATTAGAAGGGCCATAGAGTGATAGCAATAACAACAGCTAACATAATAATAATAACAATAATAATAAGCATGATCATAATAATAATAAAAAATAGAAATAGTAATACTAAATCAGGAATAACAGCAAAATACAAATGATACTGGCATTTTGTGGCAAGAACAGAGTTCTGTACTTATATTTCATGTTCCGGTTTTACGTCGCATATTTTAAACCAATTTCATTTGGTCAGTTTCTTTCAATATTCAAATTCCTGCTGTCATAATATATATAGTAGCATAGTCACCAACCTTCTGGTTGCTCAATTTGTCAATGGGAGCTTATATACTTTCCAAGACAGTTGCAATATGTGGCAGAAAAAATTCATAATTATTCAATTCCAATTTTGTCTTATTAGTATTTATGCAATATCAGCATGCAAAAACTCATCTAATATTATAAAACTAGAGCATATTTATCATCTAACAAATTTGCAAAAGAATTAAAAAAAATCAATAATCATAATACTCTGGCAACATACAGAAACAACATCCTTCAGTATGGAAGGGACAAAGGATTAGAGAGAGAGAGAGAGAGAGAGAGAGAGAGAGAGAGAGAGAGAGAGAGAGAGAGAGAGAGAGAGAGAGAGAGAGAGAGAGAGAGAGAGAGAGAGAGAGAGAGAGAGAGAGAGAGAGAGAGAGAGAGAATTTGAGTCAACTTATTTTCTTCAAAAAGGAAACGTATTTTTTTCGCTTGTAGGGGCCCTTTTTATGACTTGCATAAAAAACCACAACTACTTTTTACTCTATACTCACCACACGAGCTTTTGTTTTTCTAGAGTCTAAAAATAAAAACAAAATAACTTAGTATACAAATAAAGAGACATCGAAGCATAAATCCATTCTCTTTCTGCTTAACATTGCAAATAACTAGTGAAATAAACATGCACATACTTGGGTATTATGACAATCTTTTCTCTTTTTATAAATCAGAGGGTTGAGTCAAAGCACACGCTTGCTATAAGTCAAACATACTTCCGATGAAATTTAAGCAAAATACTACAATCATATTTGATAAGCATAGTAAATAAAATATGAAACTCTTGGAAGTTTGACAAGCATTGTAAATAAAAAATATTTTACACTAATGCTGATATCTCAAGAGAATTTCTTATTTCTGTCTATTTATATCTACTACAATCAACAAAATTTACGATTATAATTTCTTAACAAACGATTTAAAAGGACTAAAGTATCATTATTTCATTTCATATTCAAAACATACGATCTGAGAATCTCAATTATCTTAATTAGCTCAATTGTAATTATAAATTTCATGACAATGACATTAATTAACAATAATTATCTCTAGATAAGCTTCTCAAAATCGTTAGTATCTTTATCTCTTCGAAATGTTACAATTATCATATGAAGGCTATATCTACTTCTCAACTTAAAAAAAAATATAAATAACGTGTATCTGGAAAAAATACAAAAAGCTTGTAACTGTGCATGCAGTAATAAAATGAAAAAATAATTTTTCATTTGCAACATTAAAGAATGAACTTTGCTTAAGTTTCATAATCTCTTAAGGAATCGTATATAAAAATAACATATATATTCTTCTATTTACTCAAATTGATTTTTTTTCGAGTTACTTCTCAACAGAATACCTCAGGAGACAGGGGGGAAGTTTTACAAATCTTTTTTTATCTCGTTTTCCATACTTACAATTGGCTAGGTATTTAATTGCCCATTTTTTTCCTCTCTCTTTCTTTTCCCACCCAAAATTCTGCTCAATATTCGTTTTCTGGACTTCAGTTGGCTAGCTTTTGCAGGGGAATTTGCATGCAGGCGCTGTTTCCTTCCCTGTTTCTTCGGTGTCTAGATCGACTTCATGTCTTTCAAATACAGGAAACGGCTGCACAACTTTCTTGTTGTCATTTCTTGTGAGTTCACACTCCTTTTTTTGTGACCAAGCTGAAAATTTGGTGGCAAACATTATCATGGCTTAAACTCCAAAGTTTTATTTTATCTATTTAGAATATTCCTTCAAACAATTATGTAAATACTGCAGCTAAAGCAAAAATAAAAAACCATTCATAGATTCGCATCGTTTATCACTTAATATCTCTCTTGGTATTTCGAAAACTGAACTATTATCTCACTGGCAGAGTAGGGAACATAAAAAAACCAACCGCACCTCAGCCATACCTGGGCAGGTGGAACTTCACTACATAGCTCGTAAAAATATCCCTTAATAGATATTGCAATGTCTACGTCACCTCCTGTTAAAACTATGACTATGCACATAGCAACTTATATTTTAAGACAGGAGAGTCGCGACCTCACTCCCCAAACACTCTCCCTTTCTTCACACTCAGGTTGGTCGCTGTTATTCGCTATACACCCTCTCTCATTGCCATGTCCATCCTCGCATTCGCTTACCCACTCTCTTTCGACAACGACTTTCCCCATTCACTCTCCCATTCGCATCTCACATTTCTCCCCCAACACTCTGAGGGAGTGTGTTGGTTGGCGGTCTCTTGGAAGCCACTCATCGGGCCTCCTCGGCGTGTCTCTATCAATGGTTATTGGTCCCCGCTATACTCCTCATCAACAGTATAGTAGGGTGACACCCTTACCTCCCTATCACGGCACGTTTTACTCTACTCTCTTTCCCCGCCTGCATAACATTTTAACGAACGAAAAAGAAAACTCGTTATATCAAACAGCAAATAATCTTAATATCATCACAAGTCTCTGATTCTTCAAAGGATAGGACATATTCGTATTCTAATGGCAAATAATCAATACAATACTATTACTGCATAATAAAGGAGTTGAAAGATCGATCGGTCACTTCAGTATTCTTTTCCTTAGAAATATCACACATGATCAACTAAAAAGACTAAAAGCAGATTCAAGTTTGTTTCTAAATATAATTCTTATGCATGTGTTGGAGTATATAAAATCTCTACAACTTATATTTTATTCTTAAACACTGTCACTCCCACATTCGTTACTCAGTAAAATTACTGTACTTCCGCTATAGAAAAGAAACATAAAAATGACTTTACATGTACATTATTTTTTTAAATTAAAATCAATACCTTCTCCTGTTTAATACTTAACTTAGGCAAAAATAAAAATAAATTGAACACCCTTCAAACGCCATTACTTGTTATATTGTTTTAATTATAAAAAAAATCAAGGTTATTACTGCTTATAGCTATTAGTAAAAATTATCTAGTTTAGTACTGGGTACAGAAATTCTACTTTTATTAATTTACTAAAGCCATACTCCCTTTTAAATGCGGGGTGACTGAGTTAAAGCATATCAACAAAGTAAAATGGCAGAGTCCTCTGACCTCAGTTTCTTTTAATAATAGTCCCATTACACACTGGATAAAAACTACAAGTACTTAACCATTTTGGGAGGCTGCTTGAAGAACGTCATGGCCACTGTTACTGGAGGAGGGGGTTTTCCTTTCTTCTGGGCTCGTTGGTTTTCTCGCCGACGTTGTCCATATCTCTCGTAAAATCGCCGATTCATCATCCCAGGCATCTTTAGTCGAATTCAGCAACAAGCAACACCTAGTAGGGGCATTGTTTCTCAAAGCAACATTCACAGTGCTCCGCATGGAGAAATATGTGAATCGCGCTGAAATTTTCTCCCAAGTTGACCCCTCAGCTCTCTAGTTGATGTTTCTCAGCCTTCGTGAATGAAGTTTCAGCAACTTTCCCTCAGTATCAAAATGTAAGGGACGATTCTTGCTGCAGGGTGCCTTTCCTATACGGGGACGGGGATGAGGTGTGACTTGCTGTGCTTTCTCTAACATTCGAGAGTCGTCGTAGTTTGAAGCGTCGCTCTCGATGTTTGTATCGTCGTCAGTGCCATTGGCCACACTACCTCTCCTTGAGGGTACGGTCTCGCCACTTGCTTTTAGGTGTCTTGAAGTTTCTTCTTCTAACTCGAGGATTCGATGAATCCTTTCTACCTGCAACATTTATTTCCAGAAATGCTTTACAATTTGTGTCCATCATTTTTTTTTTAAGGCACAAGATGCACTGGCATTAATTTCTTTTTGTCTCTTCATGGTAATTTAGGCGTGGTATTGTACCGAGCTGCCACCACTGTCGTATAGTATTATTCTATTACTATACTGAACTTGAAGTTGTAGAGTTATATCTAACCAGAATGATACCAATGTCGTATTATTGTTTATCTATAACCAAACTGATAGCATGCAAGGTGATAACAGATATGCACAGGTTGTTTAATATTAAGTTTATTTAGTTATATACTTAGTCTACATCTCAAAGCTCCCCGTCCCCTTAAGGTAAAATATAAGATATTATTTGTTCCCCAGATAACTAGTAACTGAAGCTCTCCTCTCTAACGACTTCTTTCTTGTACGACCAAGATGACAGGGCGTGGTAG
>JAXCGZ010019001.1:87500-90000 GCA_037179515.1 Halocaridina rubra | reverse complement strand
CCAACCCTCTATCTTCATCACTCCTTTCAATGTACCCAACACTTTACATCCTTCATTCACTCTGTGACACACATCTGCTTCCACTCCACCATTTGCAGCTACAACCGAGCCTAAATACTTAAACTGATTAACCTCCTCAAGTGTCTCTCCATTCAACATAACATTCAATCCAGCACCATCCTCATTTCTCGTACACCTCATAACCTTACTCTTTCCCACATTCACTCGCAACTTCCTTCTCTCACACACCATTCCAAATTCTGACACTAACTGACACAGCTTTTCCTCTGAATCTGCCACAACCACAGTATCATCTGCAAAAAGCAACTGATTCAGCTCCCACTCGTTATCATCCCCATCTACCATTCTCAAACCTCGACCACGCACTCGCTCATTCACCTCTCTTACAACTCCATCAATATACATATTGAACAGCCATGGTGACATCACACATCCCTGTCTCAGTCCCACACTCACTCACTTCATTCCCTACCCTAACAAAAGCTCTACTGCCCTCATACAAACTCTTCACTGCATGCAACAATTTACCATTAATTCCATATAATCTCAAAACATTCCACATAGCCTCTCTATCAACTGTATCATATGCTTTCTCCAGGTCCAAAAATGCAAAATACACATCCTTTCCCTTTGCTAAATATTTCTCACATAACTGCATAACTATAAATATCTGATCTATACAACCTCTACCTCTCCTAAAACCACTCTGCACTTCTGCGATCACATATTCTGTCTTATCCCTCAGCCTACTAACCAGTATCCTACAATACACTTTTCCTACCACGCTCAACAAACCTATACCCCTAAAATTACTGCATTCATACATATCTCCCTTACGTTTGTATAGGGGCACTATACAGTCAATCACCCTTTCCACTGGCACCAATGACAACATAAAGCATATATTAAACACTCTCACTAACCATTCCAATGCAGTCACACCCCCTTCTTTCAACATCTCCGCTCTCACACCATCCATTCCAGGTGCTTTACTGGCTTTTGCTTCATACAATGCCCTTTTCACCTCCTCTCTTGTAATCTCTCTCTCATTTTCATCTCCCATTACTGGTCCTTGAACCCCTCCCACTGCCACTATAGCTGCCTCTCTATCTTCCTCAACATTCAGCAAGCACTCAAAATATTCTGCCCATCTTTTCCTTGCATCGTTCCCTCTTAACATCTGTCCATTCACATCTTTCACTGTCTCTTGCATCCTCGATCCACCCTTCCTTACTCTCTTCACTTCTTTCCAAAACTTCTTTTTATTCTCCTCATATGACCTACGAAAATCCTGTCCCCACCTAACATTTGCCAACCTCTTCTCTTCCTCTACCTTCCGCTTGGCTTCCACATTTTTCTCCCTATATCTTTCATACTTCTCCCTACATTTACACTGCAGCCATTCCTCAAAAGCCCTCTTTTTCTCTTCCACCTTCATTTTCACTCCTTCATTCCACCACTCGCTGCCCCTCCTTATGCCACCTCCAACAAACCTCTTTCCACACACATCACTTGCATGTCCCACAAAACATTCTTTCATCAACCCCCATTCCTACCCTAACTCCCCAACCTCTCTTTCTTTCACCCTGTCATATGCCACTCTCAACCTGTCCTGATATTCCTGTCTCTTCTCTGGCTTTCTTAACTCTTCCACCTTCACTATTTCCTTTCTACATACCCCCACACTATTTCCTCACTCTTTTGCTACTACCACTTTTGCTTCAACCAAAAAATGATCCGACATCTCAGCAGCCACTCCCCTGAATGCATGTACATCCTTCACTTTATCAACCATGCTCTTGCTACCAACACATAATCCATCAATGCTCTTTCTTTCACTCTCCCATTTGCCACTCTCATCCATGTATACTTATTCATTAACTTCTTCTTAAATAAACTATTACCTATCACCAACTCTTGCTCCACACACATATCTAACAGTCTCTCGCCACTCTCATTCCCACCTGGTACCCCATACTTTCCTACAACACCTTCTATCTCTCCATCACCCACTCTGTCATTCAAGTCACCCAACAGAACTACATAGTTCCTTCTACTCAGACCATCCACACATCTAGTTAACTCATTCCAGAATTCATCCCACTCCTCCTCACTTCTCTCACATCCTGGCCCATACGCACTAACAAAAGCCCAACATTCCCTTCCTATCCTAGCCCTCACCCACATCAGCCTAGATGACACTTCTTTCCATTCCACTACCTGATTTACCATCCATTCACTCAGCAATAATGCCACACCTTCTCTCGCTCTCCCCTTTTCAACCCCAGACACCCTACCTGTCACATCACCGAATGCCACTTCTCCTTTTCCTTTCATCTTCGTCTCACACAATTTCAATACATCCGTCCTCCTCCTACCAAACATATATCCAATCTCACATCTTTTGCTCTCTATCGTACTACAACCACGCACATTTAGACACCCTAAAACTAGAGTTTGGGGAAAAGTTATTCTCCCC
>JAXCGZ010019001.1:82500-85000 GCA_037179515.1 Halocaridina rubra | reverse complement strand
TTAGGAATGAACGCATTCTAACTGAATGCCACTATGTTCATATTACAGATTCCCCAACCTCACTCGTGGGTTCATTTTAGCATTTAATTCAATTCCCAATCTCATTCGGGTCTTACAATAACCAAGCAAGCACATTACATATGTGTATACATGAATAATTTTTTTTACCCCGACCGGGACTCGAACCTAGGACTTATAATTATTAAGTCAAGGCGCTACCAACTACACACCACAGAAGGTTTAAAAGGAATCCAACCTTATAGCTTATATCTGCTATACTTAGGAATGAACGCATTCTAACTGAATGCCACTATGTTCATATTACAGATTCCCCAACCTCACTCGTGGGTTCATTTTAGCATTTAATTCAATTCCCAATCAGTTAGAATGCGTTCATTCCTAAGTATAGCAGATATAAGCTATAAGGTTGGATTCCTTTTAAACCTTCTGTGGTGTGTAGTTGGTAGCGCCTTGACTTAGTAATTATAAGTCCTAGGTTCGAGTCCCGGTCAGGGTAAAAAAATTTATTCATCATTTCACATATGTAATGTGCTTGCTTGGTTATTGTAAGACCTGAATGAGATTGGGAATTGAATTAAATGCTAAAATGAACCCACGAGTGAGGTTGGGGAATCTGTAATATGAACATAGTGGCATTCAGTTAGAATGCGTTCATTCCTAAGTATAGCAGATATAAGCTATAAGGTTGGATTCCTTTTAAACCTTCTGTGGTGTGTAGTTGGTAGTGCCTTGACTTAGTAATTATAAGTCCTAGGTTCGAGTCCCGGTCGGGATAAAAAAAAAAAAAATCATGTTTTCACATATGTAATGTGCTTGCTTGGTTATTGTAAGACCCGAATGAGATTGGGAATTGAATTAAATGCTAAAATGAACCCACGAGTGAGGTTGGGGAATCTGTAATATGAACATAGTGGCATTCAGTTAGAATGCGTTCATTCCTAAGTATAGCAGATATAAGCTATAAGGTTGGATTCCTTTTAAACCTTCTGTGGTGTGTAGTTGGTAGCGCCTTGACTTAGTAATTATAAGTCCTAGGTTCGAGTCCCGGTCTGGGTAAAAAAAAAATTATTCATGTTTTCACATATGTAATGTGCTTGCTTGGTTATTGTAAGACCCGAATGAGATTGGGAATTGAATTAAATGCTAAAATGAACCCACGAGTGAGGTTGGGGAATCTGTAATATGAACATAGTGGCATTCAGGTAGAATGCGTTCATTCCTAAGTATAGCAGATATATGTTATAAGGTTGGATTCCTTTTAAACCTTCTGTGGTGTGTAGTTGGTAGCGCATTGACTTAGTAATTATAAGTCCTAGGTTCGAGTCCCGGTCTGGGTAAAAAAAATTATTCATGTTTTCACATATGTAATGTGCTTGCTTGGTATATATATATATATATATATATATATATATATATATATATATATATATATATATATATATATATATATATATATATATATATACATATATATATATATATATACATATATATATATATATACATATATATATACATATATATATATATATATATATATATATATATATATATATATATATATATATATATATATATATATATATATATATATATATATACATATATATATATATATATATATATATATATATATATATATATATATATATATATATATATATATGGTTCCGGTTTTACGTCACGGACTCCCTTATCTACCAAGGGCTAGGACGGTTGCCTTCTTGCGAAGGACTTGTTTTGGCAGATGTAATCCTTACGCTGAGTGCATGCCTTTGCTAACCTCAGACCGTGACGGGGCGCGAACCCTCGACCTGACGCCTCAGAGTCGGAGACGCTACCGACTCAGCCACGGCGACTACTTATATATATATATATATATATATATATATATATATATATATATATATATATATATATATATATATATATATATATATATATATATATATATATATATATATATATATATATATATATATATATATATATATATATATATATATATATATATATATATATATATATATATATATATATATATATATATATATATATATATATATATATATATATATATATATATATATATATATATATATATATATATATATATATATATATATATATAATGAGTTTGACACTGGGACAGGCAAAAATTGCCTTCATCAATAAAGTCCTGGGCACGAGAAAACATCAAGGAGAAAAAAAAAGAAGGAACTGAAGGACAAGGCAGAGATGAGGTAATGTTGCACAAAGAAAAATGACGGATAGAAAAAAATAGTAAAAGGACATAGAGATATGGAGGATTAGGTCCTGAGATCACGTTAGATCCGTTTTTTAAAGGAAAATAGTTCATACGAATTAGGAAGGACAGAAGGAGGTAGAGAGTTCCAGAGTCTTGAGGTATACGGTAAGACGCAGTCGTTGCACCGACCAATCCGCGAGCTACAAATCTTCATACAGTACCTGTGAGATG
>JAXCGZ010019001.1:75000-77500 GCA_037179515.1 Halocaridina rubra | reverse complement strand
ACCTAGGTTAAGTATTTAACAGGCAAAGGTAGTAATTGGATTTGTGAAAAAATAATATACATGTAAAAATTTCTAAGTGTCATATTTCCAAGCGGAAGAAGAGTAATTTAAGTCACTGAGTGTCTTATGTAGGAGTATTCAAAAATAAAATATAAGCTGTAGTGTTAGTTTCTAAACTCCAAAATGCACGCAAAAGTCACCTTGAGAACCGAACTTGAATCTGCTCTTAAAGTTTTTCTTTTGTCATCTGTGATGTCGCAGCTGGCGAGTGAAGGTTTCCAAGAGAGAAAATGTAGGAATGACCGATCTCTTTACTTCGTTTCTAATAAAGTAATTGTAATTTGTAGTGATCAGTTACTCATAATATACTTGTATGTCAAATCCATTGAAGAATCAGTGACTTTTGCTATGGTTATTAGGATGATTATCTTTCTATATAACGGGAATTTTGTTCGTTAAGGTCTTATGCAGGCAGGGAGAGAAAGTAGAGTAGCCCATGCCCTGAGAAGGGGGGTAAAGGTAGTACCCTACCATGCCAGTGATGATGAGTATATAGAGAACCTAGGACCATTGACAGACAGGCTGAGGAGGCTAGATGAATGTCTTCGAGAAAACACCAATGAACACACTCCCTCTGAGTGTTGGGGATGAAATGTGTCAAATAGATGGGGGAGTGAATGGGGGAAGTTGCCAGCAGTGAGTGGGTGAGCAAGCACAGTGACGGAAGCGAGAGGGGGTAGAGCGAGAATGGGTGACCGACTTTGAGTGAAATGGGGGGGGGGGTACTTGTGGGTGTATTCGAAAGACACTCGTCAAAGAGCAAGATAGAGGAAAATATAAAGGATATATAATTTATGACTTTGAGAGGTGTCAAGTGTTTTGAGGGTCAATGTAGTACCATCCCTCCTGCTAGGATATGGCCGAGGTGCCGTCTCAAGTGGGGGAGCGAACCCACCTAGTTTTGATCGGTCCCTTACTCCGCTTGCAGGATGGTTGTTAGTTTTTTCGAAATTCAAAGAGAGATCATAGTTGATAAAGGATGCGAATCTATGAATGATTTTTCTTTTCTAGCTGAAGTATTTAGATTAACTGCTCTAAAAAATAATTCTAAATAGATAAATGACTAAATGCTATACGTATATGTAAAAGTTTCAAAACCTTTCCTGTCTGCTGAGGTAGTCTGTTGGGGTAATAATTCAAAAAAGGCGTTAGATTTGAGTTCATAGAAAAATTTCTTTGTTTAATGTTCGATTCCTTAAGAGATTATGAAACTTAAGCGGAGTGTCATTGTAAAGAGAAATTATTTTTTTCTTGTTCGCAAGTGAAATATTACTTTATTTTATTTTATTACTGTATGCGCAGATACACGTTTATTTATTTTTTATGTAGAGATGTGAGTATAGTTTTCACATGATAATTGTAATATTTCACAGAGATAAAGATATTAACGATTTTGAGAAGCTTATCTGAATATGATTATTGTTAATTATTGTCCATTGTTGCAAAGTTTATAATTACTATTTTGCTAATTAAGATAATATGTGATTAAAAAAAACAAAATTTTATTCCGTTTATTTTGTCGTTTAAGAAAGAATTAATTATTAGTTTTGTCGATTGAAAAAAAAAATTCTCTTGAAGTATCAGCTTTTAGTGTAAAATATTTTTATATTACAGTGCATGTTATGCTTTGCAATAGATTGTTTCATGTTTTATTGTCAGTGATAATTAGATATGTAGTGTTTTGTTTAAATTCTGTTTGGATGTATATTTGACTTCTGCCAAATGTGTGTATGCACTTTTCACAAGTGTATTTATGATGTTAAACAGAAAAATAATGGATTTATGCTTCACCATCTCTTAATTTGCATATTAATTATTTTCTTTTGTTTTTTAAAGATGCTAGAAAACAAAATTTCGCATTGCACAAAGCTTAACAAAAGAGCCTTTCGCAAGAATTACTAGTAGTAAACATAGAGTGAGAGGTAGTTATTGTTTTTTCTTTGTATATCTAGACAGAAAGGCAGAAGATCATAAATATGCCCCTACAGCGATGATATAATTTTTTTTTTAAAGAAAAATAAATTAGCTCAAATTCTCGTCGAGAGAGAGACAGGGCCATGAGTGAAGAGTGAGTGAGACAGAGAGAAAGAGCAAAAGAGAGTGAGCTATGTTATTTTTATGTTCAGAAATTACTTAAGTAAACAATTCAGCAATTCTTTAGGAATTAGGCATTCTCTTATTATTATTTTTTTTTCTCTGCTATTCGGGGTATTAGTCCCTTAATATTAAAGGAATTTATGAAAGTAAATCTGTGTTTCTGGCGTTATTCTGCTTAGCTAATAAGTGTTCAAGCGCATCATTAGAGTCAAATTGCATGAATGTTAGGAAATTTGTTGTTTGAGTAACTGGTTCGAGAGATAAGGTGATTGTCCCTTAATCCGACTTGGCCCATTTGTTTTGCCAAACAAGAGCATTGTTAAAGTGAGATAAACTCTTCTTC
>JAXCGZ010019001.1:55000-60000 GCA_037179515.1 Halocaridina rubra | reverse complement strand
ACGCATTCTATCTGAATGCCACTATGTTCATATTACAGATTCCCCAACCTCACTCGTGGCTTCATTTTAGCATTTAATTCAATTCCCAATCTCATTTGGGTCATACAATAACCAAGAAAGCACATAACATATGTGAAAACATGAATCATTTTTTACCCCGACCGGGACTCGAACCTAGGACTTACAATTACTAAGTCAAGGCGCTACCAACTACACACCACAGAAGGTATAAAAGGAATCCAACCTTATAGCTTATATCTGCTATACTTAGGGATGAACGCATTCTATCTGAATGCCACTATGTTCATATTACAGATTCCCCAACTTCACTCGTGGCTTCATTTTAGCATTTAATTCAATTCCCAATCTCATTTGGGTCATACAATAACCAAGAAAGAACATAACATATGTGAAAACATGAATCATTTTTTACCCCGACCGGGACTCGAACCTAGTATTTACAATTACTAAGTCAAGGCGCTACCAACTACACACCACAGAAGGTATAAAAGGAATCCAACCTTATAGCTTATATCTGCTATACTTAGGGATGAACGCATTCTATCTGAATGCCACTATGTTCATATTACAGATTCCCCAACTTCACTCGTGGCTTCATTTTAGCATTTAATTCAATTCCCAATCTCATTTGGGTCATACAATAATCAGGAAAGCACAAAACATATGTGAAAACATGAATCATTTTTTATCCCGACCGGGACTCGAACCTAGGACTTACAATTACTAAGTCAAGGCGCTACCAACTACACACCACAGAAGGTATAAAATGAATCCAACCTTATAGCTTATATCTGCTATACTTAGGGATGAACGCATTCTATCTGAATGCCACTATGTTCATATTACAGATTCCCCAACCTCACTCGTGGCTTCATTTTAGCATTTAATTCAATTCCCAATCTCATATGGGTCATACAATTACCAAGAAAGCACTTAACATTGTGGCATTCAGATAGAATGCTTTCATCCCTAAGTATAGCAGATATAAGCTATAAGGTTGGATTCGTTTTATACCTTCTGTGGTGTGTAGTTGGTAGCGCCTTGACTTAGAAATTGTAAGTCCTTGGTTCGAGTCCCGGTCGGGGTAAGAAATGATTCATGTTTTCACATATGTTATGTGCTTTCTTGGTTATTGTATGACCCAAATGAGATTGGGAATTGAATTAAATGCTAAAATGAAGCCACGAGTGAGGTTGGGGAATCTGTAATATGAACATAGTGGCATTCAGATAGAATGCGTTCATCCCTAAGTATAGCAGATATAAGCTATAAGGTTGGATTCCTTTTATACCTTCTGTGGTGTGTAGTTGGTAGCGCCTTGACTTAGTAATTGTAAGTCCTATGTTCGTGTCCCGGTCGGGGTAAAAAATTATTCATGTGTTCACATATGTTATGTGCTTTCTTGATTATTGTATGACCCAAATGAGATTGGGAATTGAATTAAATGCTAAAATGAAGCCACGAGTGAGGTTGGGGAATCTGTAATATGAACATAGTGGCATTCAGATAGAATGCGTTCATCCCTAAGTATAGCAGATATAAGCTATAAGGTTGGATTCCTTTTATACCTTCTGTGGTGTGTAGTTGGTAGCGCCTTGACTTAGTAATTGTAAGTCCTAGGTTCGAGTCCCGGTCGGGGTAAAAAATGATTCATGTTTTCACATTTGTTATGTGCTTTCTTGGTTATTGTATGACCCAAATGAGATTGGGAATTGAATTAAATGCTAAAATGAAGCCACGAGTGAGGTTGGGGAATCTGTAATATGAACATAGTGTCATTCAGATAGAATGCGTTCATCCCTGAGATGACGATAGATCCGTTCTTTTTTTGAAGGAAGATAGGTTATAAGAGTTTGGAGAGACAGAAGGGGGAATAGAGTTCCAAAGTCTGGAGGTAGATGAGAAGAAGAAATCGCTGCACCGACCAATCCGCAAGCTACAAATCTCCACACAGTACCTGTGGGACGAGGCCACTTGGCGAGTGCTATGTGCCCTCAGCATTGGGGAAGGAATGCAACTCACCAACTCATCAGAGCAGCGATGAAAGAAGTAGCGATAGAAAAGAGATAGTAAAGACACCTTACGGCGAAGAGAAAGAGAATCCATATTAAAAGTAAGAGAAGGATTATTAATGTGTCTGACTGCCTTAGATTCAACCCTATTAAGAAGATAAGTATAAGAAGAAGCATCCGAGATGTGCGAGCAGTATTCTAAACTGGGACGGATAAGACCTTCATAGATTTTAACTAACTGCAAAGAGGAAATGCAATGACAAAAACGAAATAAAACCTCCACTATTTTGGATAAAGATTTAGAAATTTGGAATATGTGATTTTAAGAGGATAAATTTCATTAGTGCCGAAGACGATATGGCAATCAGAAGAAGATCAAGAGAGCCAGAAACTGTGTCTTGGAGGCATTAAATTTAACTAATTTTTGGGGCCCCACTCAGATACCCTCTGCAAATTGGAGCTGAGAGTAGAAGAAAGACTAATACGAGACTGATTACAAGTAGCAGATGAAGGTTGTGCAGATAATGCAGATGAACAATGAAGGGTAGAATCATTAGCGTGCAGAAGAGAGGAGGATGGGGACTGAAGGAGATCGTTGATGAAGAGAAGAAATAGAGTATGTGAAAGAACAGAGCTCTGTGGCACACCACCATCAACAATCAAAGATATAAAACGGTCAGAAAAAAAACTGGAAATCAGAGAACAGAGAGAAGGGTAAAGCCATACTCAGGGAGCTTGGCCAGCAGAGCCTTGTGCTAGACTCTGTCAAAAGCCTTAGACATAACAAGGGCAATGACAAAGGATTCCCCATAGTTCCCAGAGAAGATGACCATACATGAGTTAGATAGGACAGGAGGTCATCAGTTGATTTGCCTGGCGGATGTTGTACTGGTGATCGGAGATAAGTGAGTGATATTCAAGACATTTCGAAAAGTGAGCATCGAGCAAAGTTTCGAGAACTTTAGCGATTGATGAGATTAGGGCAATAGGTCGGCAATCTGGAGGAATGGAGCGGTCACCCTTCTTAGCAACAGGATCACTAGAGAATGCTTCCAAGATAAAGGATAGATACTGTTTGAGAGAATGAGGCGAAAAAGACAGCACAGCATAGGAGCCAGTTCATCTGCAAACCGCTTGAGGAACCTTGTAGGGATACCATCGGGACCAGATGCCTTGTTCATCTTAGCAAGCAAAGAACCTTATGAACTTTGCGTGAAGAAAGGATAAATAGCCATAGTCATAGTCATAGATTTTATTGCCTAATATTTAGTATACATACAGGAATAAATATGTTCAATATATTCAGAGGCACTAGCCTGCTGAGCAAGAGCTCCTTGGCAGGCAGTTTAATATACATTTCACATAAATTAAAGTATGACGGCAAAAGTTAACAAAAGCTCCAATATAGCAATCTCATACTCATCTTGCAATAAAACAAAACAGTAGCCTGGCCTTAACCTGGACATAATGATACACTAATACTGTATTAATTATTAATCAACAGCTGCTTGATTTTGCCTAGTAAATGAATGCTGTTTGAGTTTCCTTTTAAATAAAGTTGTGCCAATTATTGTTTTTAATTCTTCTGGTAATGCATTCCAACATTTTGGGCCAAAACAGTGAATAGAAAATTTGTACAAGGTTGTTCTCGGCTGTGGACACATCAAATTTATATTGTTACCTCTGGTTTCATGGTTGTGTTGAACAAATCTAAATAATTTTCTGTTATCATTAACATCACTTTGTATAATAATAAGACAGAAATATTGTATCAAGTAATTAAATTTGAGCAAGTTTAGCTCCTTGAATAAAGAGGAAGTTGAGTCATATTTTCCACTATATGTAATAATTCTGATCAGTCTTTTCTGAGTTACAAATACATCCCTTACAATTGACGGCCAAGTACAACCCCGGATGGACAAACTGTATATAATATGAGGATAACACAGGGAATAGTATATGCTTTTTAAAGCCTCATTTGTTAGGTTATGGCGAATTTTATACAAAATTCCACACGTCTTGGACAGTTTTGAGCAGACAGATTGAATATGATATTTCCAACTTAAATTTTCATCAATAATTACTCCCAAAAATTTCTTACAAGCAACTCTTTTAACTTCATACCCATTCATATTAACTTGACCAATATTGTGTACTACAGATCTATTTTGAAATAAGATATAGTCAGTTTTGGAAACATTTAGCTTTAATTTATTAACAGAGACCCAGTTGTTAATTTTTTCTAGTTCACTATTTAAAACAGAATGCAGGTGGTCAAGGTTATTATCATGCAAGAGAAGGTTGGTGTCATCTGCATAGAGAATATATTTGAATTTATTACTGGCATTGGAAATATAATTTATATAAACTAAAAATAACAATGGGCATAGTGTTAGAGAGGGGTAAAGAATGAGGGCCAGGTGCACTAGAATCATTTACAGAAGAGTTAGCAGGAAAATGAGAGCCAAAGAGAGTGGCTTTGTCAGTGGGAGAGCAATCTATACAGCCATTGGAACGAATGAAAAGGGGAAAGCTTGAGCTACAGAAGTTTTTGAACAGGCTTTTGGCTAAGTACCAGAAATATTTATCAGTGGGAGAGGAGTTTTGGTCGTCAACATTCCTTAATATAAAGGAACCTTTAGACCTTTGAATCTGAACAATACAGTGATTCCTGGCTGAAATAGAAGTGAGCAAGTTAAATCAGAAGGAGAGTCTTGGTACTACTGGTGTGCCCGATTCCTGGCCTGAATAGCCATGGAACAAGCACGGTCAAACTAAGGATTAGGGGAAAAAGTTTTCATATAGGAGGGGATGAACGCCTCCATTCCCGAGGTTATGATCTTGGCAACTTTTAGGGTTACCTGATTAGGGGTTGCAGAAGCAAAATAATATAGTGGTAGTGGCAAGTTAGATTTTCAGCTAGAGAACATCAAAGTCAGTAGATTCAAGGTCAGGGAGCCTTGCAAT